>JAQIWF010001740.1:0-10960 GCA_034694965.1 Ceratozetes gracilis | reverse complement strand
ACCCATGTAAATTTGATCATAAATATAATCACAAATTGTTATCTCATTGATATTTTGAACCTTTTTAAGGATATTTGTCAATCGCTTACAATCAATGATTAAAATATTAGAGAAGGCAATTCGTATTCCCAACTTTCGCCACATTATAAGCCTCTTTTGTTTCGTGAAGACTGTCCTCTGGAACTGTTTGGACACACATTCGAGTCTGAATTTGTCTTCAATCGGTAAAAACTGTAACAACACTTCACTTAAATCATCGCAAACTCTGTCCGCAAATGAGTTCTTTAGTTTTGAATCACTTATCAATATTTAGTACATTATTTTCAGACATTTTTAATCGATTTATAATTTAATAATTGAACCAAAAATACAATTAATTCCCAAAAAATGGGTGTTTCCTGAAAAACATGTGAATTATTAGAAACTCAAATTGACTTCAAATAAATGTCGCCTAAAAACCAGTTTTCACTTTTGATAAGTTTGTGGAAAATTTTTAAATTAAATCATTTGATAGATATTTCAGTTTTACCCAAAATATTACTTTTTTGAAAGACTAAAGTTTTACTAAAATTGTTTTCAGAATAATTGAATAGATTTTTTCAATCATTTTGTGAGATATTTGACAATAATTGTGAACTTATTCTACAGTTTTCAAAACTTTTCAATCTTTTCCATGAATTAATAATTAATTTAATTGCTTGAGAGTCATGTCCTATGATTTTATCCTCTTTTAGTTGCGATTATCAAATGTTTCAATTTATTGAGTTTTGAAATACTATTCAACTGAATGTGAATTACATTTTGGTTCAAGATTATTTCAAAATGAGTTAAATTGGATATAATTTTATCTATGAATTCAAAGAACTCTTTGTTGGGAGAAATTTGTTTAAGACTCAAATGAGTTTATTTGCAACAGGAATGTTTCATAGAAACTATTAAATTAAAGTACTGTAAATTCGTTGAATAGTTACACATAGGTTAACATTAGCTCTATGAGAGTCACATGAATTACAGGTTAAGCTGAATGCAATGAACAAAATTTGCAAAAGTAGTTATTAGCCTTTTATCTCATTGATAAGATAAGGACTATCAATTATTTATTTTTCAATTAAATTGTCTTTTATTTTAAAACTCATTATAACTTCATTTTATTTACTAAACTTTTTAAAGTAATTTGTTAACTATAAGTTGCCCAAACTGTACCTAAGCCTATGTGTAACTATTCACCGAACTTACAGTATTATTCTCACCCTAATAGACAACTTTGTTGAAACTATTTCATGTTATTAATAAAATTTTAACCGAATTAATAGAAGTCAAACATTGTTTATATCAAATGCTTATCTTGTAACTTATGATAGTAAAACAATTTTAATTTTTTAGATGACCAGATTATAAATTATTTTCTTAATTTGTGTAAGTTCTTTTTTAATTTTAATAGAAAGGTCTTTCTTTTTTTGTAAATTAAAAAACTGCACGCGTGAAAGTGCTAAGTGTTTGCAAGTGTAGTCATTAGAATTCCGGAAAGTTATTCATTATTGACTTTCATTGTCTTATTCTGACCCTAATTGACAAATAATTCATTATAGACAAGATAAAATAGAATTGATTTATATTAGAGTGACTTTTGTATTTTTTAAAATTATCACTAGTTCATAATATCCATGGTTCATAAATAACTACAATGCCATACTATCCCTGAACTATTTTCACCCAGATAGTTTCAATAACTCAATTTCATTAAAATTTGAAGTGATATTTAAACATTACTTTATTCTTAAAAGTTATTTTTCCAATAAATTATTAATTCAATAATTTCATATAGAATTATGAAATCGTCTTATTTTTTTTAACTCAATTGCTTCCAAGGATGAAATATTATCTTAAATTTTTAATTTTAGAAAAAAATTAATGCTTTTAAAACTTTTCCATAATTTTCTCTAAGAATTGAAAATATATTACGAAATCAAAGTTCTATCAGAGCTATAATCTTGGACGTTTTTAAAGTTTTTAATTATAAAGCAAGTACATTTGTACTTAAGTGTTGGCAACAACTGCAAGGTTATTAATTAGAAAATACTTTCCTTAATTCCAAATTATATGTAATTCTCATTTCAAATAATTAATACATAATTTCAACATTGGTTAAAATATGGAAATTTTTGACTTGGTGATTATTTTATCCATTCTAATATTTATCAAATGATTTAATATTTATTCCTTGAATCAAATTAAGTTCTATGGGCGAAAAATATTTAGGCTTTGCTTTATAATATAGTTTTTAATTTCTCGAAAATTATTCACTCGTAATGATTTCTAAATTACTTCTAAAATTTTTAAGTCATTATAAATTTATCTTGGTTTTAAAATGATTATCTCTGTCTAAATCTACAACGCAGTGATAATTTGCACCTATCATAGTCGAGATGACCGATGAAATGTTTCTGGTTATCAGTTATTAGATTTCGGAAAGTAATTCATTGAACTAAGTATAAGTTGCCCAAACTGTACCTAAGCCTATTTGTAACTATTTACCGAACTTACAGTATTATTCTCACCCTAATAGACAACTTTGTTGAAACTATTTCATGTTATTTGTAAAATTTTAACCTAATTAATAGAAGTAAATTCTTGTTAATTTTGGACATTATTTTGACTTGTAAATTGAAATTAACTTGATTATGTACTCTAGTGTGAAAGATATTAGTGAAAGTAAATATCCGATTAGAAGTCCTAAAAATGGTCCTCTGAATAACATTTCTAATCCAATTCGGTCACCAATCTCTAGTAATTTGCGAGTATCCTGGTCATCATCCATAATTTTAAAAAAAAGATCCGTCACCATAATTAACAATTGCAATGACCAAGAGGCAATACCAGCTTCAATTTGTAAACTCATCCTAAAGGTTAAAGAAATAAATTATTTAAAGCAAATATCAACCATGCTTACATCCGGGAAATCTGTCGATAGCTTTGATGACTTTTTGATATATAGGAATAAACGAATTTTGGGTAATATTTGTGCTCGGATTCCATAAAATTCTTTTTTGGATACTTTTTGGATAAATACTTTTGATGGTTTTTGAGTGATAAGTATCCAGAATAAATACGGCCTTTTTATCTTCAATATCCTTTATAAGCTGGGAATTCCCAAATAGCCATTTTGAGGGAATGTCATTGACAAACAATTGTCTTTCATAATCAATGACTCTTCCAATGAGTGTTTTATAAATTCCTGGATTCAATGATTTGATTTGAGATAAACTCTCTCTTCCGATGACTTTTAAGTAAGGATTAGAGACAATGTCTTCCAATGTCTCGACAGTAAGCGATGGCTTCGTTTTGAAATAGGATTTTAACATTAAACTTGTAAAACATTTTGTGAGAATTGCTGAACAAAATAACCAGGTATATAATAGGATATATGTAACTCTTGTTTTGATTGTTTTAAGCTTGGTAGTGGATTGGGCAACAAAGAGGCCACTCAATCTAATACACCATTTGATAATTGCACCATCTTTCATTTTAAAATTAACAAGTACTACACAATATATTACCATTAGGAAAGTAAAAACCAACCATATCTATTGATAAATCATTCAATATAATATATGCTAGAATTCAATCAAAATCTCTACTTTATAAAAAAATTCCTACCAATTGATAGATAAGTAGGACATTTTAATAAAGTAGAAATTATTTTAACAAATTAATTTTTAATTTTAATTTTACCACGGGTGAAAATAGCTTAAAATAAGCGAAATAAGAATCATCCCAATCGCTCAGAACGCTCAGTAACTCTGTTAAATAATCTGAACTAATTTGATGAAATCTTGTAGAACTAGCTAGTTTAGTGCTGTTAATATGACCTTGTAAACATAGAATCGGTGGTTCCTGTATAATAAATTAAATATGAATTGTAAATTTTAATTTTCAGTAACTAGAGTTCATATTTGTAGACTTGCACATGTCAAATACATTTGCTAATTAAGTCTGCAAAGCTATAGCACTTTAATATTTGCACGGTGTTATCTTACACTCTGTATGTGGTTAAGCAATAACAAAAAGTAGGTAATTGTAAATTGCAAAATTGATGTCAGAAAGTGCTATAGTTTTCAGCCTTACTGATCAGTTAACATGATAATCAGTAACATCAATAATAAGTATAATAATATAACTTACAACATCTTGACAAGAACCATAATCCAATTCTACCATCAAACCGAGTTTACACATTGAATACTCTAGCAGATTTAAGTTATATCCATAAATAAGGGTCTAATGAATAAAGTAAAAAAGTAATAAATTAAGACAATTTCAATTGTAAAAAGGAACTTGACCATTTCGCCTTTAGGTACAATTATTACTCCTGATTTGTTATGGTTTTCAGTACAAATTATATCATCGAGTTCATAGTACCATCTTGTAAAACCTCGAAATATGTCAAGTAATTTTAATTCATCAATTTGCATGATTTGTAATTATTTACTGGATAAAATAAAATTTTAAAATTGTTTTCACATTTCCTATAAAATTTAAGATCTAGGTAATTTAATATATCAAACACTTATGTGATAAACAATGTAAGAATTAATTTGTTATAAAGCAAGTGATAAATATTCATGTACATTTCATGTTATATTTAAATATTGTTTATCATCTATATTAAAAAAAAACTAGTTAGAATATATAATAAATGAATTGTTTAGAATGAATCATAAGTAAAAATCCAATATGGTCCCAGCTTAATTATAATTTAAGTCCAGCTTGTTATTTCATACTTTAATCACGAGAACTTATTATAGCAAAAATCTAGTTAAATTAGAATTAGTTCACAGAAAACAATATGAATTTACTATTATTTCATTCACTGTTCTAATCAATAAAATGTGGTAAACAATAATTAATGTGTCATTAAATTATAATTAGAACATACTTCACAAAGAAGAGCCACTATATCTGAACTTGACTATTTCACCAAAAATGAACCTATCATCCTTACTTGCATATCGGTATATACGGAGTTGAAGAATGGTAAAATATTGAAGTAACAATTAAAGTATAATTAAATTATTAATTTGATGTATTTCTTATAGAACTGTTTTAACATCTTAATTTGATTAAATGTAGAGCTAGCAAATTAACAAGGTTGTAAGTGCTATTAGTGTAATTTTAAGGACAGTTACTAGATGTTATAAATTAAAATTTAATGGAATATGTACAATGCTCAAACAATTTAGTATTCATTGTCTACAGATTCTAGCTTTCCAAAATGATATTAATAGCACAAATTTCTAAATATTTCAAATTGTAAATTATTTCGCCTATAATTTAAATTTTTCGATTTATCATGTTTAATGTTACTTTATCAAATTTAATTCTTGTTTTAATCATAAATGCAGACATACCTAGATTAGAAATAGTTCACAGATATCATTATAATTTACTGTGCATTTACTTAAAAATATGATTTAAAATAGCTAGTTTGTTTATCTAAAGTTCTATTTCTCTTTTGGTCCTCAATCTTATTATAATTCCAATATTTATATGACATCTCGAATAGAAAGACAACTAATGATAGGCTTAACAATAATATTAAGCTAAAGAGGGGTCCCCTGAAAAACATCGCCAAACGAATGGTGTCATCAATTTTCACTTTCTTCGAAGAATCTTGGTATTTATTTTTCGAATGAGCAAGAATCTCAGCTGTAGTGGATAATATTTTTGTCCAGTGACCACATATTCCATTTTCAATAAGTGAGCCAATCCTATAAATAATAAAATGGTAAATCTTTTAAACTATGGATTAGTTATAAAGTAAATTATAAAAACTGCCATCTTTGTCAACTTATGATAAACTTACATTATAGAAATTTCTTTATAATTTGGATGACTTTTCGTCACATATGTATAGAATATAAGTTGACTGTATTTGGTCGGCGATTCCATTAAATTTAATTCAGGATATAAATTTTTAATTGTGGCAACTTGGTGAGTATTAAGTATAAGAACAGCCCTTCGGGTTTCAATGTCTTTTATGATATCAATGTGTGATATCCCCGACAATTCATCTTTTGTCTTGATATTCAATTGTCTTTCGTATTCAAAATTTCTTTTAGCAAGATTATTATAGATATCTAGGTCAAATGATTTAATTTCTCGAATACCATCTCTTCCGGCAACTTTGAGTTCTGGATTAGAAATAAGGTCATCTAATGTCTCGACAGTAAGCGATGGCTTAGTCTTGAAAAATGTTTCCAATAATAAAACGGTGAAACATTTGTTTAAAATAACCATACATAATAACCAAGTGTATAATATGAAAATTTCTCCTCGAGTGAACTTGGAACGTTGATTATAGATTGATGATAATTGTCCAAGAAACAATCCATTTAAGCTTAATAAGTTACTTGAAAACTTAACATGCCTGTTGCTTAAATATGTAAGAATAGTCGAACACAATACCATCAAAAATAACAATGTTATCCATGTCTATTAAGATATAATGTTGTAATTATCAAAATAAGCTTATACTAATTTTACCTGGATTGAAAATAGTTTAATAAATGATAAGTAGGCATCATCTTGATTAATTTTAAGAATGCTTAATAATTCTGTCTGATAATGCTGAGAAATCGAATGATACGCCGTAGTTCTTGCTTGCTCTATTTCTATACCGTGACTAAGTAAGCATAAGACAGATGTGCCCTAGTTGCAAAATTATTAATTATATTCATTTCGAAATTAACTTAATCGTCATTAAACTTACATTAAAATGTTTACAATTATCACCCAAAAGTTCCATGCTTAAATTTATTTTGCACATAAGATATTCAACAATATTTAGGAAAAATCCAAAGAATACTGGCTATAAAGTATAAAATTATCAATTTAAAAATATTTAGCATTTTATAAATTTCATACTATATTGTCATTATAGACAATTATTTGCCCTGATGAATTAACTGATTTTGAAGGGCAGCTATAAGAGTCTGGAAAATAAAATTCGGCCACGGTTAATGTTTGTAAAATGTTTAAAAATTTAGAAGCATCTGAATCCATATTTATCAAGATTGTATTTGCTTTAATAAATACAAATATATTTTTTAAAATCTGATTGTTTATTTCATTTTCACCAAAACATAAATGTATTAAATGATTGATTTCTTGCCTAATGAATAAAGAATAAAATATATGTAAATTAACCATAGCACTTTGTCGGTTTCATTATATTAGGGTATGATCACCAAGGTGTTCAAAAATCAATTTAAGAAAGAATACAAAATAATCAAAATCTACTTAAAACTATTTTGCCAATTTTATAGATTTACTTAATGAGCAAGGCACCTAAAATAGTAAAATTTAATTATTCCCAAAACATTATAACTTGTAAAATCTAATATATTTAAATGTTTTGCAAACGGATTCTTGGCCTTTTCCATCATGGAATATTTTCATTGAGACTTAGGTCATTTGTAATATTTATAATAACAAGTTTATATTACTGTTATGTTACAATAGCATATTATTAACCTTGGTATATAAATAGAAATTTGACAGGGTATAATGCGTAATGTTTTGACTGCATTTTATGACAAGATCTGTTTACCAAAAAATAAATTAATATTGAATTCTTTTTTATGTATTTTCAATTAAATAAAAATTGATTAACATGATTGGATTATAAAAGAAGACCATAAAGCGACCAAAGAATATTTAGCGAAAGTCTCATAAAATTTATTCTTGAGAAAAATTAAAAATTTTCATGGTAATACATCGATCTCATTGTTAATTAGCCATTTGCTACGTGCTATTTGTTTATCATACAACGCGTATGTGTAATCACAGATACAATAAGGTGCTGGTGTAATTTAAAAAAATTATTATAAGGATGCTTTTTATTTGAGCATGGTCACAAACAACTATCTAATCTCTACTATAAGAATGAAAGTCATTTTACAATTGTTAATAAACTATTTAAATAGGAGAGGGATGATCAAGCTCTGAGGATTTAGGGGGGTTTATGTAATGTTTTTGATACCTTCATCTCCCAGGAAAGAGTTTTCAAAAACATCTAAAACACTTAACACGCATTTTAAAAATCGAATTTTTAAGTTTATTTTTGACCTTTCGCTAACTCCTCCCAAGTCATCCTTGGAATAATTCCTGTTTAATTATTACTGTTTGTCAGCTCTTTTACCTCAACCCCTCCACCTTTTTTTGACTGAAATATAGGTTTGTGTTGGACCAACCTTGTTAACAATAATAAATTAATTTATCTTGCACTATTACATGACATAAAATAAAATTTAAAAAATATATATTTAATTAAAATTACTTGATTAACGATTCAGTTAGGAAAAATATCAGGGAGATACTATGTCCGATTAAAAGAGCTATAAGTGGTCCTTTAAATAACATGGTAAAATCAATATTGATAACCGCCTCCAATAATCTTCCAGATTCCTGGTCTTCAATTAAATCAGGAGATGTTCTTGAATAGATCTCAGCCACCTTATGTAAAAGATGAACAGTATGGCCATTCAAACCACCTTCAATCCCTGAGCTTATTCTGTAAATATATATGACATTAAATATGATTACAATTTATGCTTAAACTAGGGTCAAATAAGTAAGGACAAAATTTAAATGGCATAACAAGATATTTGAGGAAACATTGATTTACATTCTGGAAATTTGTTCAGATTTTGGATGACTTTTAGTCACATAAGTGTAAAAGAATTGCTGATTATATTTGTGGTCGGATTCCTTTAAATTAAATTTTGCAAATAGACCTTTCATTAATTTTACAAAAATTGTTTGAAATAATAAAACTGTTTTTCTCTGAGAAACATCCTTGATAAGTTGTTTACATAATGGTATTTGATTTAAATGATAACTGTTCAAGTTCAATTGCATCTCATATTCTATAAGCCTATTGTATAGATTTTTATGAATTTCAGGTTTTAATGATCGTATTTCATGTAAACTCTTTCTGCCGACAACTTTGAGCTCAGGATTAGAGACAATGTCTTCTAATGTCTCGACAGTAAGCGATGGCTTCGTTTTGAAATATGTTTTTAATAATAAACTGGTGAAACATTTAGTGAGAATTGATGAACATAATAACCAAGTGAACAACAGAATGATTGTTTCCTTTTTCTTATTATTAGCTGCTTTAAACAATCTTGAACATTGAGCGAGATAAAAACCGCACATATTAAAAAACCAATATGAAAATTTTTTACGTTCAACCATTGAAAAGAACCCTGCGCATAACAATAGAATTCCAATTATAATTATCCAGATCTAAAAATTCCAATGAGTATAATTTTTTTAAGTTTAGAAATTTATCCTTACCATTGAAGAAAGAAGTTTAATGAATGGAAAATATGGATGATCAGGGTAATGCTTTAATACACTCAATAACTCAATTAAATAATTTGAAACTGTTGCATAAAATATTGTTGTGTTAGCTTGGTCATCGGTAAATATTTGACCTCCAAAACATAGGATTGATGAGCTCTGTTAATCGTGTAAAATATATATTTTAATCATTTTCATCAAGTATGTTTTTAAACTTACATCGTTTACTTCAGCGCATAAGGCATCCATTACATTAATGGACACACCTAAATTACATATATAATCTAGCACATGGATTTGATGGCCATAAAGGAATGGCTAGGGTAAATAATTTTTTGCTTATAATTCACTGTATATTTAATAGATACCTACCTGTTTTCTTGGTACTTTTATTTCAATTGTAGCTGTGTGATTAATAGGATAGTTGCATTTTCTTTCTTTAAGCGTAAAGTCAGTCTTGGTAAATAAGTCAATCAATTTCATAAATCTAGCTATGTCAATATCCATATTTATTTTAAAAGCCCACTGGAGCAATTACTTTATTAAATAGAAATTTGTTTAGAGAATTTGAAACACAATGAAAAAATAACCGTAGTGTCAATATTTCCAAATTGGCATGGTATAATGGGAATTTAGATATAAGTGAGTTGTGTAATTATGTAAAGTGAATAAAAGAATTAAATTAAATAATCAAACCTTTCAATATAACAGGTTCATTGGGTTGCAAAAGGTATCCATTACCTTTATTGTATAAATCAAATACCTTTATTTTATTAAACAATAATTATTCAAAGCAATTTGTTTTTGTATGTTGTTTTTTCCAGATAAAAATATTACACCAGATTGCTTATAAAATAAATTATTCATTCATGAAAACAATAAGCAATCAAAGAAAGTTATGAATATAAATTTTTGGCTATAATGACAATTTTATATTGATTCATATTTATAACTATATGATTTAGTTATCATGATTAAAGGATTATGCAACAATAATTTCTTTATTCAAAAGACATTATCAATATTTGTTATTGATAATAATATCAGAGTAATGTTTGTATATATAATTAGTAACATTTTGACAAATTAATGAAAAAATGATTCCGATATAAAAACAAACAATGAAGCCCCTAGGCCAATTAATAGAGAAATGAGGGGTCCTCTCAATAACATAATTAGATCAATCTGTGTATGAGCATCCAATAGTTTGCCAGTATCTTGGTTATCATTTGTATTGGGTCCAGTCATTGCATAAATTTTAGCCACAATAAAAAATATTTGATGAGATCGTTGCATTAATCCTCTTTCAACCTGTAAACTTAATCTGAAAATAACAGTTTATTAATATAAGTAATTTATATTTGCATTGTTTAATTATGCTTATGAAAGGTCAAACCAAAATTAAAAGAGAGCTAGCAAGTTAACAAAAATCCCATCTGATTAAACTACATGTAAGTTTAATTTTTTGCCTTATATCAAAGTAACATTTTAGCTGGATATTACTTTATTGTAAGTTAAACTTGCATATAGTTTAATCAAATGTATAATAAAAGGGGAATCATTCACTGGTTTCAAATTTGCATAAAACCCATCT
>JAQIWF010001739.1:0-10969 GCA_034694965.1 Ceratozetes gracilis | reverse complement strand
GACCACTTATCTGATCTGTTATTAAGTCATTGTCATTGGAAATACTTTTGTGACTACTATTCCGGTCCACTATTTGTGGACTCATTTGAATGTTATTGTTATCTGAGTTCAAGTGTTGGCCATTATTTGAGTTGTAATTAGGAGTGGAATACTTGTCCCGTTCATCGGAATAGTCGTCCAGAGCTGTGATGGGCTCTAATGTGTGTTTCATTTCTGAGAGGATCTGCTCGATCTTCGCCTTATGGCCTTTGATTCGTGTGATCTCTCGGGTGGATATCCCGAGCAGAGGCTTCGGATCATTGATCAGTAGTTTTTGGACAGAATGGTAGTCACCTAAAGTTGATTTGATCCGTTTGGTGGTCTCGTCGTCTGTCTGATTGTTTTTGCGAATCGGTTCCCCGAAGAGTGAGTTATTGGTGTTGTTCTGCAGCGATGGTGTCGTCAGTTGTCTCTGTGAGCGCTCTCTTTCCCTCTTCTCCTGGCGTTCCCGCTGTGAAGACATTGCAAGACAATTGACAACTCAGTTAAAACACATTCAAAAGTATTTGGGATCAAAACATTGAAATCAAAACTAAAGGCAAACAAATTTTGATTCAATCTGTTTGTCAGTAAAAACAGTTTAAATATAAAAGAGTTTTCAATTCATTTCAGTTTCAGTTATTTTCATTCAATTCATTTAAAACTCGTATCAAACAAATAGTCGACTCTTTTAGCGCTTAATCGACACAATATTGCAAATCAAGTGTTAATTAATTGAATCATCGCTTAAATTAATTATATGTCAATCAATGTCTCTAATAATAACCCAAATTATTATTATTATTGAGACGACAAATCATTAAATACACTCTCGACTCATACCACACGTTCACAAACTATGTTACCACTAATCCCCCCAAACTCTATTAAGCATCACTATTGCACCAAGCTAGTCATTCACTTTACAATGATGACCAGGTCAAACTTTTAACTAATTAACTTCTCATTATTTGTCATAAGATTGATACCTGAATAGCGACTAAACAGTGAGCGGGTAAGACGCCGGGCGAAGGCATTGACCCTTTCCCTCATTGAGTGTGTATACGAAGTTTACCTCAGAATTGCGGACAAATTTGTGTAAACTTATGTTTTTGCAGCGCTATCTCGAAGATGACTTCAATACGACATTATTTGAACATTGATTTGATTTTTTTCAATTATTTCACAAATTCCTCACAACTTATAACTAATTCACTTTAAAAGAGTTTTATTTGCTTTTTAAGGAAATAATTATCACTTTTGGAGCGTTATTTCAACGCAAATGCAATACATTTATTAAAATAATAAACGAGTAGTAATTAAGTAAGAAATGCAAAGTTTTACATAAAAATTCAATGCAATCACAAGTTTAACTCAAGTGGATATTTGAATCACATTTTTAAAATGTTACCATGAGCTTATACCACGAGAAACTAGCAACCATTGGGACATTGATTAAAATAAAACGACTCTCAGTTTAAGTACTTAAATATTTTTAAGTCTAAATTATGGATAAATTAAATGCAATATCGTATTAATAATTTTATTTTTATTTAACCTTGGTGCTCACTGATGCATTGGGTATTTTGGATTATACTATTTATTAATAATATTAGCCTATTTTGAGGAAAATTCTGTTAATTAATGTCATAGAATAAACAAATTATTTTAGACAAGGTATTAAATACTTAGCTATATTCTAGGTTAAATACTTAGTTTTTTCGGTGACTTATGAATCAAACTATTAATAAATTATTAAATTATTTGAAATAATTGAAATTAAAATATATTTGAGTGGTTTTTGTGTGACAAAAGTTATGGCAAATGTCTGGACAGATGGAAAAATAGGTCGAAGAGGAAGACGACGACAATTTCAAAATGTCTATCATTCACAACATGGCAAAGGATTAGCACAAATAGAAACACATTTATAAATAATTTTAGATAATTCAAACTATTTAATATTTATTCTTAAATTTATGTTATGTTAGTTTTATAAGTGATTTAAAATCAAATAAATCCATTGATTTGTCTCTCAATTTATTCAATTTGTTATTAATTTTTAATTTATTACTTAAGCAAGTTTATTTTGTCTTTTTGTCCATATTTCACTAATTTTATTGGTATATTCCCCATTTGACATATTCTCGTTAGACATAATGTTAGAGCATATCATGTAATAAATAACTTTGGAATGATCATGGGCAATAATTCTGGTTAATCTTATCAACAGACCAATAGATAGCGTTGAAAAATAGATTTGTGGTGAAGAAAGAGAGCGCTTCACAAATACATGACTCACTAATAAAGGGTTTGCTTTACATTAGTGTCTAATGTGATGCTTATGTAGGAATTGGGGCCAAACAGACATTAATGTAACGCTTTATGTTTTGATTGCATTTCATTTGGGTTTCTCGCTGTAAGTTATCTTCGATTTGAATATTATTAGACAATTCCTTAATATTTGGGAATTATTAGTTAATCTACTATTAGATCCCTTTATATATAGTTTAGTTGATTAGAAAATTTTCATACAAACATAATATACCTACTAATGCAGACCCTGAGCATATTTCTCAATTTTACATCGTGGAGACTTAGAAATTGAATGGTAACATTCGAATCCATTTAGGATCGAAAGCCTCTACAGATCAGTAAAATGTAATAAAATTATAAAACTGAGGCATCGGTTATGCTTTGGGCAGAAGGTCTGAAAAATGGGACTAAAGTTGTTGTCATACTCTCTGTCAAAATGATTTAATCAATTATCTCACAAATTTTAGAAGAAAAAAATTATTAATTTCTTATTTAAGAGCTAGAACAAATTAAACATTTGATTATACCTGCATAAATTAAAGACACTAAAGTCTGAATAATAAAATATGAAGAAAGGACTGGAAATGACATTTGAATTAAGAATTTTTCTTTATTTCAAACATTTCAAAAGCAAAGCCCCCCTTATGGCTAAAATTGTACTTTAATCTCAAAGTTGAGACAAATTTGCATTTTTATTAATTATTGCAACAAAAGCCATAAACTCAAAGTGATTAGTGAAGATTCACAAAGTAAGAACGCTACCAGGGAGGGGAGGGGTAAGCCAAAAGCTTATGAAAAGTATGATTTTAGGTGAAGGGTCAGTAACTTTCTTACACAAGTATGACATTGTATTTTGGGGGAGGAGGGTCTCTGATTTAGCGTGGATACTTTGTGAATCTGCCTTTATCGAAGGGATCAGTTTTGAGTTAAGTCTGATTAATGACTTAAACCGGATTATGAGTTGTCTATAACTCAAGAATTGTATAATTATGAAAACCAAAGCTTTCATTTGAATCTTGGCAAGTGTTGTGTCTTTAGTAGTGTTTGGCCACGATTTCAATTTTATCTCTTCTGTTCGGATAAATGATTGGATAAAATGCTAAAATTTTAACACAAAATCCGTATAAATTACATTCCCGTGTATTAAAAAGGCGGAGTTGAGGTCAAAGGTTATATAAAAACGATTTTTCCCAAAATGTTTAGTCTAAGAATATATTAAAGATTTAAGATCTGATATAATTGATGGCAAAAACACTTTCCAACACTTATTCCCTGCAATGAAGAGACTTTTGATTGGTTTAAATCAACTTTTTTGTAAGCATTAAATGAATGCCAAAAGCAATGAGATCTCAAACATTTGTCAATCTCTTCACATCTTTTCTCTGCAAAGACTACAATCAAGTAATTGATTGCTTAGATTTCCAATTCATTTATTAATCACAAGAATTGCGTGATTTTCTTCTTTTTATATTTGATTAGTTTTAGCACTTTTTAACACTTCATGTTTAAGATATGCTGCGATCATAACCTGCGATAATAAGCAAATTCTTGGAAATGCAGTCATCGTTGGCAACAATTTTTCACTTCTACTCAAAGAGAATACATTTATTTGCAAATCAATAAAATTTGAACAAATTTAGGAATTTGAGCGACAAATCGCAAACATCTGCATACATGCCGTCCCACACCTGTGTGTACTGAACAGTACTTTCCGTTTGCACAGGTTTTCGGAGAACCTAACCATTAAATTGTGTTTATTTTTGTGATTTGATTTTAAGCCTTAATTTCCTGTCGTATATAAATGTTTAGCCGATTCGACAAAAGATTGTTTGCAGAGTTGGATCTCTTGTTATATATTGACAGAGAACTGCATAATCAGCCCATTTTTAGGTGTCAGTGCAGAATCTGCACGTATGTGAGCACAGGTACCACATTTAACATGAATAACACGATTTGGTTTCTATTAAAGTAATAAATAGTTTAGCAATCATTTGGGACAATAAGTGGGTTTCGAATGGCATTTCTCTGACTTTTCATTCATAGCAATGATATTTTTGAGCTGCAAATTGGTTACACTGAAGACCAGTGAAGACCTCTTACGCACAGCTAAACACAATCAATGCTTTCAATACTTTCAAAGATGACTTTCAAAGGATTTGAATTTTCGCATATTATTACAGCTCTTATATATTGTGGCTAAATATCTCACACCTGGTTTATTGGCGATCCCAACCTAGCATTCAATTGACCCGATTATAATCCGCTTCAATAAACCTATTATACAGATGTGCGTCAAATCATTTGAAGCCAACGCCACCACAACCGACACCAGAATAGCTGAACGTGTCTTTCAATACGGTGTCCACTCTTAGGCTTTATTTACACTCATATGCGTTCCTCTGCACTCCTCTCCGTTCCTCAGTCTATGCCTTTCTTTCTTCAATATTCCAACACATTTCACATATCTTTCTCTCAGAGCTTTATTTTTGAAAGAATTCACTGCATGTCTGCAAACTATTTGTTGGGATCCACACAACTGGACGGCCAATTCTCCTTAAAATATTCTGTGCTGTGTATGAGCCAAAAGTCTGAGGTTTTCTCTTTTTCTGTGGGGAGTCTTTTCATTAGATTTAGACGCCGTCTCCAACCAACACATAAAAAAGTTTTTTGTTGAGACTCTTAATAAGAATTGAAAATTCAATTCTAATGACATTTGAAAAGAGATTGTAATAGAATTTGATTCAAATTTACATTTCCTTTAAAAAGCAAATAAGTGACGGAAAACATGCGATTATTTTTCTCATTTTAAGCAATTTTTATCATTTTATTCATAATCTTATTTCTAAAACAGGAAATAAAAGACAATATTTTAATTTAGTTTGACTTTTGATTGTAAGATATTTTGCAAATTAATTAAGAATTATATTCGGAGTGAATTCGTTTGAATCCAATTGCTTTGGGAACAGAAGGCAATCACTTGGGGTGTGATCTCACAGCTTATGGACAGCTTTTTGCATAAAACTTCAACTCATAAGTCAAGAGCGGAGAGAAGTGCACAGAAGTGAATGGTTGGCCTATGTTTGGCTGATATTGGTTTGGCACCTGCATCATAAGCGCTGCATCATTCGCCACGGGGTGTCCAGCTATGAGGGGTACGAGTCGCCATCCGAGGGCTTCACAAAAGGTGTTAAAGCTTTACAAAACTTGTTTTGTAGTTTAGGTGTGAAGACCAGCCCTCAGATTCAGTCCCAACTTTATAAACCAAGTGTTCACCAGATCTGATGCTTTAAACAACTTCTTGCTATCAGTTGTGAGTTTTATTACCAATGCTTTGGACATAATTTATTTGAACGCATTTAACGCAAAAGATAACAATTTTTTGCTCTTTTCCTCAATCGTTGGCCTCAACACAACTGGATGTGCATTAAATGTGAGAACTTTTCTATTATAAGTTTGCTATCATTGCTTATTCTGTGCCAAACACTTGCCTTTCAATTGTGCACTTCTTCACTACAAATGCATTTCTAAGTTTAGAACACTTTTGGCTAATTGTGAGCTAATCCTCGACTCAAATGTTAATCATTTAATTTTAAACTCCCGTTAAAATAGTCTCAAATAGTTGGCAGTCGTTCGCCTCTCATATAATATTTGAGAAAATGATTGCTTATTATCTGAGACCAGATCTAACTGTTTGTGAGCCTACGATAAAAGCTTTAAATTAAATGTGTTTAACATCACTGAAACACTAATAGGTTTCAAACATTTATATCTTTCATTCATTCGACACTTGACTTGTTTTATGTTATATTTAGAAGTATTCCAACACTTGTTTCCTGTCTTCACTTCTCAGCTCTTATGTAACTTCCGATTGACTAACAATTTGTTTATTCATCCAATCATTTATCTCTAATTCTTCTCCCAATTCAAAGTTTAGTACATTTCTCAGTTTAGTTTCACATTTCAAGTTGAAACACACTGTCAATCAATTGTGTCAACTATGAGAGTGTTGTCTAATCTAATTATATGAAAGTTTGTATTTCTTGTTAAGACTCTTCAGACTCCTCTGAGATCCAGTTTTGGTCCAACAGTTCCTAAGAGTGCATCAAATCTTATGTTTTCTCTCTTCTAGGAATCGATTATCGATTGTATCGATAGTTGCAATGAATGGCAAAAATGGCTGAAAGTTAGTGACAAACAATAATATAATAATTATTAAAATGCCTTAAATTGAGTGGTTTTGTCGAAACTTGATTTGAATCGATGTCGAAATGAGTGCCAAAACCAGACCGAAGACCGAAAGCAATAATTTGGTGATT
Organism: Ceratozetes gracilis; assembly: GCA_034694965.1. Taxonomy (NCBI): domain Eukaryota; kingdom Metazoa; phylum Arthropoda; class Arachnida; order Sarcoptiformes; family Ceratozetidae; genus Ceratozetes; species Ceratozetes gracilis. Next base: position 4,319 of record JAQIWF010001739.1, on the reverse strand, counting down.
ATTTTGAGAGAAATGTGAATATTATTAGTGTTTGAAAAGTGTTGACAACAATCATAATAATGAGAAGATATACACAAATAGTGGCAATAAATGAGTTCTTTATTTATTTATTAATCACATCAACGGTATTATCATTGAGTGTCAGCGCCTGCAGTGTCAGTGTCTGCTCCAACGAGTACTCACAGGTCCTGTCATTATCACAACAGCAGTGGACGGCCGACATGTCATCATCGGAGTCCGGCCAACAGTATTGTGCACTTCTCAATGCATACCAGCACTGCCTCCGTTCTGTAAGCCGTTCCTGTCGGGGAAACCTCGAGTTTCATACCTTACAAACACTACTCAAGAATTGGAAGGCGGACCACAACTGCAGCTCAACCCATGCCATCAACATTAAGACAATCGTATCACCCATTCATCGAAAGACGATCCCATCGCTGGTCAGCCAAACCAATACTCAGTGGCGACAACACAACGAAGACAAGAATCTCGAACTTCAGGAGAAGCTCCAGACCTGTCTGTCCGCTGCCTATAACTACACCATTAATGGCAACCATTCAACAAATGCTCCGATCGATGAAAGGACTCGACTTCTAAGCGAACAAAATATGAAGACTTCCAATAAGAGGAACAAAAACCGCGGCCGAAGACACCGCAGAGATGTGGGCTCTAAGTTTGTTCCCATTAGTGGTGAGACCGTAGACTTGGATGAAGATATCGATAAGAATGAGTTGGACTCAAACACAATGCCATCGACTGTGCCATCAGTGAAGTCATTGATGCCTCCCTCACCCCCTCTCACATGTATTATATACGGTGACCCCCATCTGAGGACATTTGATAACTCATACCAGACGTGTCGATGTTCTGGCGCCTGGCCTCTCATCGATCACCCCTTGTTTGCCGTTCAAATCACAAACTCTCGGATCAAAGGTATGTCATATAAGAGATTAAGTGATGAGAACTGGAGTGACAGCTATTGTATGATAGGTTCGAGTCCACAAATAACTGGTGTCACAAAAGTCACTGTTTTGGTCCGACAGTTCGTTAAATGTGGGATTCGTAACGATCTTCTCTATGAGGCCGAGTCCTCACAAGGTATTCATCATTTGATCCAATTATAGCTCCAACTAATGGATTGTCTTTAGGATCGACGACTCCTTCGTCGACATTCATCGACGGAAGTACTTCCAATTCGAATAACTTGATTCGAATCACTCAGTCGTCTAATAATAATGTAATTACAATACATTTGGATCACATCGGAGTTCGTGTATATATCGGTCAGTTTGAGAGCTCATACCTCAATGTTGTGATCAAATTCCGTTCGGCCACCTCTACTGTCAAACAGCAGTTAGTGCTCAACTCAATCAGTTCCAACTCATTGTGCAAAATGGGTTGTCCTAAACGGGAACAGATAGACATTGAGGCCATAGTGAAGGCCACCGGTATTGACATGAGTGCCAACACTGGACTTAGTGCTCAAAATTCAGACAATAGTGACTTTAAGTCGGAGTCGTCTGTGATCGACGTCAACGACGACCCCAACGAAGAACAGTCAGAGACAGGAGAGCCGTGTCATGACCTGTGGGGGTACTATAGACTCTCCTGTCTCTATGACCAGACAATCAAAGGTGTAAAACATGTAAATAATGCCAACCGTTTCGCCCAATCATTCGATGAAAGGAAATTCATTCAAAACAGTATTGATTTATCTGTAAATAGTGTTGAAGACAATTATGACTTAACTCAAACATCTCTCAACTCATCGCCGACCCTCTCATCCAATCATTGTTTAAATATTTTCTTGTTTTTTGTTATTTCTCTAATCATTCGTTTATAATATTAAATATAAATAATGTATAAATGAATTACCGGTTATTTTGTCGATAGTTTGTCAATAAATTATTAATAAGTTTTCGTTAATTTGTTTGCTTTTCTCACATTTTATTTGAGATAAAATTTTCTCAAAACTCGACTAATGTTTAAATGTATTTAAGCTCTGATTCAAAGGAATCGCTTCCTTCAAAGGGCGCTAAAAGTGTGAATTGGAAGGGTTGAAGGACTGGCCATCAATTCTCATTTGTTAAGGTAATTAACAAACGTTTCCTTCTATATGGAGCGGCCTTAGGCTAAACCCAAGGTTTTGAAAGGACTCTGTTTTGGACTTTTCCTACTCTTTAAGTTTATTGTGAACTCCATCTGACGTCACCACTGAATGTTGAGCTAAAAGGCTGTGCTCTCGGCCTTCGAATGAGAGCTCTTTTGATGAACTTTCACTCCAATGTGAATAACGTTTATAAAGTTGATCTCAAAATTCTCACCAATAATTCAATTACTTTTGGCCGAAATATACGACAAACGAAACAATAAAACGAGAAATTAATTCCACGAAATGCGAGTCTTTCGGCGAAATTGGATTATCGTTGACTTGAAAAGAGTTTAAGGAAACAATCATTTGATTGAATGGAAAATCCATTTATTTTAAAAGATTGAAAAATGTAAATAATAATAATATTTTTGTAAATATATATAATTATTTGATAATTAAATAACATTGCAATGCATGAGAAGTGCAAATATCGTTAATCAGTGCATCACATCTTATACCGTCTTCCCTCAGATTAACCACATCTTCTTATAAGTTATCAGTTGATAGGAGAGTTATAAGTCATTTATAGCGAGATCACAGTCCTCTCTAAGATGCCGTTATATCAGGGATGAGGAATGGGCAGAGGAAGTGGACCCTCTATTTGGAAGTTTAACAGTATGTGGACAGATACAAAATATATTGGAGTTTTAGTGAAGTCCACCCCCTGTCCCTCCCTATCGCTGCACAGTTTAATCATTTCTGTATTATATTTGACAAGAATTAAAAAATAGACACAATTTGGAGGAAGTTTTGTCGAAATAATTGACTCTAATTTGAAACTAACTGTTATTTTAATGCTTTAAATGAGCGGTCATTGCATTGATGTCTCGCTATAAGTGATTTATACAATATTGGCAACATTTGCAACATGGTCAATTGCCAAGAAGGCAGAAAGTGACTTATGAGAGGATCTTGGTTAATCTCATGAAATACGGTAATAATAATTATAATAATTTATACATAAAACAAATCTATAATATTTGCCAATATATACATAATTACAGAACAGATTGGAGTGAAATCACTTAAGAATCTGTAGTCCAGTCCTGACGTAATGCACTAATTGGTCGAACGTAGAGTTCAGACTCAGGGATCCGCACTCTTCGTCTAAGGCAGAGAAGAATGCTTTACACGACGGATGCTTTTCGATGAGATGGTCTGCCTGTTGCCAGAGGTCGTGTGCTGTGTGGTACTGTTGCAACAGAAAGAGCTGTCTTTGAAATACGCTGAGCAGAGAGCTCGGGATGTTGAGAGTCGTGGCACTACTATTCAACTCTTGGCTCTGAGTTTGAATCGATTTATTGTTGTCTCGAATTTCTTTGCTTTTAATTCGACTTAACTTTAGGTAAAGCAATGACTGACACCTATAGCTCAGAGTTGTTAACTTGTGGTCAGTTGTCGGCACATCCGCCGAATGCGGTGATCGTGACTTCGAAAACTTGTTTGTGATTTGTCGGATCAAATTCAGTGTTTCCTTATACATGAGGAACACCTTCTCGGCTTCATTTGTACTATTCCTTTGTTCCATTGCATTACCAGTTAGTATGAAGAAGAGGACAGCCTCCAAGTATTTGCACGTCTGTATTGTCCGGTCTGTTTCGCGATCGGCCGCGTGTTTGAGCCTTTTGGCTGCCGAGAGGTAGTCGTCCGGTTGGCCCACAGAACTAGAGATCTCTGGTGTCATTCGGCTTGAGGTTAGACTCGTATTCGGTGCTGTTGTCAGCGGAGGAGGTATTGGAAGCAGTGATGAGTTGGTTAATGGCGGCAAAAGTTGTGGCGGAGAGTGTGACTCCTGTTTGACACAATTGGCCACTACTGCTGCCGGAGTAGAGGCGCGACTGTCTCGAGGAGTGAGTGACTGTATCGGCTCTGATGTGCTTTGACGGGAATCACTATCTTGTGGCGGGATTTGTGGCGCTTTCAATGAACTGTTCTTCGAATAACTTTTACTCTTTGAGTCCTTTTCTTTGCTTTTATTCGTGTCTTTCATCTCTTCTTTAATCACTTTCTTCTCAGTTCTACTCTTTTCAACACTTTTTGTCTTTGAATTAAAACTATTATTATTATTATTATTGATGTCGTCTTTTGTGGTATTTTCGATTGAATCGGAACTACTGTTAAGACTTCGATGACTTGCAGTACTGCTGGCACTACTGTCGGCACAGGT
>JAQIWF010001738.1:0-10979 GCA_034694965.1 Ceratozetes gracilis | reverse complement strand
TGATAGCCCGGGAAAGCGGTTGGAATTCATGACTCGAGCCTTTTGTCTACTTATCTGTGAAGAAAGATTGCATTTATTCAAAACCATATTTATAGAAATGTCAAAATCGCATTGAATAAAATTAAAGCAATGTCCTTTGAAAATAAAGAGTCAGGAACAACAAAACGCAAAGGATCAGCACATTTTACACTCGATCTCTGGATTCCCAGTGACTTTCTGAGGCATTGATCGTCACTTTCTTACCACAAGACCAGAAATAATGGACTGAATATTATTTATTCTTCGTCTCAATATTTGAAAGGCGTTCGGAAATTGGGTTAAAAAAAACGGGACATAAAAAAAATTCAACTCACATAATGACAATGAGTTATCTTGGAATTAATACTTTGACTATCATTACTAAATTCATTAGACTCTTATCCAAATGTCTTCTTTTGTCGAAAATATTTGGGAATATAAGCAGTTTTTAATCATTAACTGCAGATTCATTGCTACGATAATTAAGAGAAAAATGAATTGAAATTTTATATTCCGTTCAGATCTTTATTATACAAACAATTTTCATAATATGTTTTTAATAAATCGAGTTTTGAAATGCATTCCGACATCATTGCAGTCAATGTTATGATATGTGCTTAACATCAATGTCTTAATGACATAATTATTCGGAATTAAAGTCATATTTTTATTGTTAATTAAATGTTTTTCTCCAATAAATTATTATTAATGAAATTATTTACAAGTATTTATGGAAAAAATGTTTTTCAAAAATTTAATTAGAAATTTGATGTCATTTGATTCGATGGCATTGTCTTCAAGCGATGGTAGAATTGAGTACAGAGTAGAGGCCTTCTGTCGTTGTATTAGAGTCGATGTAGTCAACCCTAATGAGCATTCCTGCAATACAGGCAGTCATAAAACATGCAGCGGAACCGGCCACCATAGCCCTGAGTGCCATCCCAGCTAAGTCGCCTTTCCTGTCGGGTGCCATCGATCCGAGTGATCCCAACTGAATACCAATTGAGCCAAAATTAGAAAATCCGCATAAGGCATACGTGGCCACAGTCTGTGCTCTTATCTGTCAGGTTATCAAAAACAGAATTAATAGATATTTTTGTCACATCTCTCAAAGGAATCCATTAAAACATTGAATGAAATCTTCTTAAAGGTTTTTCCCCGAAACCCACCGATATTTCGTTGTTTTTCATCATTTCTCCCAATTCCTGATAAGCGACGAATTCATTGATTACAGTCTTGAGACCTATAAGAGTGGCCACTCTATCGCACTCTTCCCAACTGATTCCCATCATTAAAGAAAACGGAATAAACACTTTGGAGAGAATCAACTGAAATGTAAAACAAATATTTGTGGTGAAAATCAGGACAAAACTGGATTTCTCGACGTCTTTGAAATGTTATCGATAGGACTGACAGATAGTTATATGTATTGACTATTGTTTTGATTTGTAGGAAATGAAACACTTGACAGACAAACAAATTGTTTCTCTTTTTCTGTCGACCGCTAATTAAAATTTGTATCAATCAATCAGTTTATCGAAAGAAAATCTCAATTCGTTAGCCTTTTGGGTAAGGGTTTCACTTCTCTCGTGTCACTTATCCCTCTCAACAGTGATAGTATGGGAACTGGTTGAGACCCAATTGAACTGTTGGACCCACATATGAGGGCCAAAAAAGCATCAGAAGATAAAACATCAAAACATAATTCAATCACTGATCAGACATGAAGTTTATGAATGAGTTTTATCTGTGTTTATGAGTCAAATCATCGATAAAAATGAGAAACCATTTAATCGACTAACACTTTATAGCGAACTGAGTCTCGGATTTACAGTTGATATGTAATTATGAATTAATTAGGAAATCAATGAATACTTGAGTATTAAAAAAGTTTACCTTAAAGTTCAACTCCGGGTAATTTACTAACGATCCGAACCATGAAAGCAACGCATTGAGGAATGCGATGAACGCCAAAAATGCTATCAAATTAGCGATTATATTACCCACGAGTCTAGAGTTTAAAACCATTTATTAATATTGATATTTGAAATGTAAATCAGGAAAAAGAGTTATGTATTTCCCGATATTATTATTATTGTTTGAAAAAATAGGTTTAGTTTTCAAATTGTAATCTGAATATCGGGTTTGCAGTCAATCACATTTGGGATCATTTCTTATGACTTTCACTCAGGAGTCATAAGTAAAAGTTGATTAAAGAATTAGATCAGTACTCACTTGACTGCCATACAGGCGCCGTTAGAACCGGCCTCTAATGCGTTCCTTTCAGTACTGAATCAATAAAATATAATTAAGATTTTTTGTCATTCATTTCCTTTTAGTTTAAATGCAGACCTTTTGCCGGCATTTATGTTTTTGTTAGTCGTTTTGCTCTCTTCAGTCTCCGGATAAAACAGTTTAGAGAAGGCCAGAGCTGCCGGTGCCGACATCACACTCGCAGATAATAAGTGACTGGGACTGACACCAAAGTTGATATATGCTGCCATCACTGAACCGGCGATTGTGGCAAAACCTCCAGTCATTACTGCGTGTAACTCAGATTTGGTCATAACCGGCAAAAATGGTTTTATCATAAGAGGCGCCTCCGTCTGCAAAGTGGACAGAGAATAGTCGACTCATTTCATTGAATCAGTTTGAATACCATTCCGAGGAATACGTTTCCCGAAGCATTTAAAGACTCGCAGGCAGTGGTGCCGACTGTCTTCTGCAAAAACCAGCCCACTTTGACCACTAATATCTGCATCAGTCCATAGAAATAGAGAATCGAAATGAAGAAACTGAAGAATATAATGATTGGCATCACCTGTCGGTAAGACATTGTAATTAACTCTTAATCCAAACCTTATGACTCATTATTTTACTTTGAATGCGAAGACAGAGACTTGAATGGGAAGACTTAATGAAGTGGTGTTTCCATTAACCGTAATATTGCTTAAAGTGCCGGACAATCGTCCGCTCACTAGATATCCGAATACGAATTCAGAGCCACTGTCTGTATAATCGAGGAAAGTACTGATTTTATCTCCGATGCATTCAAACACTTGTTTGCCGAAAGACCAGCGAAGGATAAAGAGTCCGAACAGGAATTGGAGATAAACCCCCCATAAAACTTGTGACCATCTAATATGTGAGCGATGTTTCTGTTAATTCAATATTTTTATTTCAAATTTAAATCTTTAGACCAATTGATTACAAACCGAGAAAACATATCCAAGGAATACAAAACCAAAGAGACCCCCACCGGATGCGATCCGCATGGGTTCAGTCCTGGCGTCATATATTATAAAAGCAACGGCCCCTCCGATTGCAATAAACCAAATGAACTTTGAAATATGTTGCGCCCAAAAACTCTTCTCATTTGATTTAATGATGGGTCGAACCACTCGTTTATATAAAGGTTTGATTATAAACCGCTTTAAAACCATATAATAGAAACAAATGATATATGAAAGGGATGTCAACACTACTAAAAGTTTAGAACCACTACAATAAGTCTGACACTGTAAGTAAGCAACAAAATTAACATTCTTCAAGTGTTCTACTATTTGCATACCTTATTCCAGGTTAGATATATTGCGAAAGAGAGATAAACATTGTATAACAGAAAGAATATGAATAGAATCCAAGTTTTATGATTTAAAATTAACTTTTTTATAAAATGAGCCAATTTTTGAAGAAAGTCCTTTTGTCTCTGTATGTGTCCTTCATTTGAGTTTAAGTTATTCGCATTGATTTGTTTGGGATTATTATTCTCCTGTTTTGTAATACAAAAAATTAACATTTGTTCAAGGTGTTGTTTGAAAACTCACCAAATCATCACTGGTCATCTGAAAATTTGCGTTGACATAAATCTCAGGAATCGACTTTTTGGGGACAGAATCGTCTTCTTCTTTCCTGTCATGACTTTGCCTTCGTTTGTCAAAAGAGTGTTTCTCTTTATTTTTGTTCATATCTTTGGTCACAATTGGTCTGAAGTAATGAATAAGTTTGAAATGAGACACAAAATCATTAATAATCAAAAAATTATTAGTTTATACACCAATTAATTCATATCAATCCATATTGAAATTGATTATAATTACGATAAGTGTAACAAATCGTGTGTATCTCAGTTGTTACTAAAATTATTAAGGATTGCACCATACTACTTTTACTGTAAATATTGCATAAAATATATAAGATATGATTCAATAGCAAAACATCTTTCGATCAAATTCTTTTGTCTCAATAGAACATGATATTAACAAGCTAAATATTGCATTCTATAATTACAGTTTTTTAGTCAATAAAGTTTATTGTAATTATCAGATTCAATTTTAACAACATTAATTAACTTTCTAACTTTTAATAATTGGTAATTAGTTTGAAATAGATGAATTGAAAATTGTTGGATACAAATAAGAGTGGGTGAAGGGGTCCTCCCGATGCAAAATAATTGATCCATTAATATATACCTCTATTCCTACCAAACTTGGATTAATAAGTAATTGATGTAAAATTTTCCTTAAGTGATGTCATATTAGAAAACTTTAACTCTTTCTAAATAACTATTAAGGTGGTATAACTAGATAATTTATTATAATCAATCACAAAGAGAATGATATAAATTCACGAAGCTCAGATTAAATTCAAATTATTATCTAGCAATTCAATTCTTTAAAATTTTATGTTCACATAATAATCAAGTTTTGAGCATACACAAATGAAAAATGATTTATCCCTTATTTAGACAAATGATTACTATTTTATGAAAATAGTTAATATATGGTCTCATTTCAAAGGTTTTGACTCAAAAATAGGATTCAATTGGAAATAGAGTACAAAACTAGACTTACATTTCCTACTTATCAATGGCTTCAGCAATGATTCACAACTTTTATTATAAAGTCATTAAACAATAATAAAAATTATGAAATATTCGGACAACTATTTGATAATTGACTTGATTTTGAAGTTTAATGACGTTTCTATAGTTTCGGTGTATAATTAAAGTTTGCTTTTTTGAAACTTTTCACAAAATATAAATCGAAGAGTCATTGAAATAGAGGCAAAACAAAAGAGTGATATGAAGTCAAATCTAGTCTATAGATGCTCTCAATCTAATACTGATTCAACAATTTATTGATTCACATTTGTTTATATAAATCTATTTCATATAAATGTGTCACTAATTGGATCACTCAAAAGATTAAGACTTAATTAGAAGTTTTTTTTATAAATAAAACAATTGTGAGATATGTACCAAAATTTCTTTATAAATACTTTTGCTTTCTTTGAGAGCATTCCATTTGATTGGGACTGACAAACATTTTTGTGACGAATATATCGGATATTCATTTAATTTCTCTCAATATTCATATCAGGAGTAGCCATCTAACTTCAACCTCAGGGGGGCTGACATTTTGGCAAAACTTAGCCAGGCCTAATGTCCATTGAAGTAATGTTATAATTTTTAAAACTTCAGGAGCGTATTGCTCAAAATTTCTAACCATAGGATGAGTATCCGAAAATATCCTCCCCTATGGTTACCCCTGATTATACAGATATCGATGTTTTTTGTTTAAGAGTCGAAGTTCTTCAGAATTGAATTAAAGTAAATAAAAATTTGTCGATCATATGAAACGTCAAACATTTCTTATTTACACATTAATATGATTGCGTCGATTGGTTTCATCAGAGTCTGAATAAACACTCAATCAATAATCGGAAATCAATTACACCACTAGATTAACACAATGTTATCGCATTGTTATCCAGTTAAAAACCAACAGAAAGTTTGTAGTGAATATTCAGTAAATAATTCTTTGCATTTCTACAAGATATAAGATATGACGATATATCTATAAGATATAAGTACTTAATATTTAAATAAAGATCGTATCTTGCTAAATCATTTGTTGCACGGGTTATAAAGATTCTATGGTCGGGAAAGAAATTTTTATAACCCAGGAACGTTTTAATAAATATTCCACAATAATCATGGTTGAGCAAGCACAGGGAGTTTATTAAATTATGCTCAAACCTCCACAGATTTGTAAAAAGAATGCAATGTTACATATTTTGCTGCAAAAGGGAAATAATGGCTGCTCCCCTTGCTTATCCCTGATTGTTCAAATTTAAAATTGCATTGGTAATTCCATTGAGATATGTTTAACACATGTTATTTATCTGGTCGGGGTTGATTTTTAAATCCAGTTCAATGCTATATATAATTAAACTTTTAAAACTGTTTGAAAACAATGAGCAAGGTAATTGAATCATTGAGAATGATTGGAATATTTAGAAATGATTGATAAAAAAAATATTAAAATAAAACGATAGTAACAGAGAAGACATACCTTCAGAACCCAATTATTTTGCTTTAAGTTTAATAAAATTCTTGTAAAGGGTTTGAATGAAAAGAGAAACCAATTATTGCTTTGAGAAAAGTCTTAAATATGAACATCAGTTGTGAAATAATATCTTATCTCAAATGTAATAATAATAATAATGAGTTAATTAATACTCATTTAAAGACACAATTTTAAGATTATTAGAGGGACTCAAATAACGCTAGAAAATTCATTATAAGCTTTAATTGAAGGACAGGTACCGAAAAATATTTGATAAAATCGGACACATGTTTAGAATATTTGAATTATCGAAAGTGAAGTACTTTTGAATTGTGAAATATGCGGTTTATTTCAAATAATTTAAGGTTTTTATTGACAAAACAAATCGGAAACTTTGATTCAATCAAATATTGATAATTTGCGATAAATTTCTTCTTCCTTTCCAATCATATAAATACCACAAAAATATATTTGTTCCACAATTAGTGACAAGACATCAGATAAGACAAGAAATGAGAGACAATCAATGAAATCGTTTGAATTTAATACTTCTTTGAAGAATTATATGAATATAATTAGGGATCACCATTTTGCTGAATCCCCCCTAAGGTTTGAGAATTTGCAAAAATCCCCTGAGGTTTTGAAAACCTTAACATTATGTCCAGGAACAAGCACGAGGTCTGTCGAGGTTTTTAAATACCAGAGCAGAGATTTTTCAAAGTTTGGATCGAGTTGGATGGCGACCCCTGAATATAATACTTGAGATTTAGTGCATTTGATCTGTTTGTAAGACACAAGCCTTCAAAAGTCACTTGCAATTAAGATGAGTATTAAAAATTGACTTACCCTACTGCAACTCAATATTTGATTATGATAGGAATTGAATAAATCAATATTTTGAAGATCAGACACTCGAATAATATGATAATTGTCTCACTTTTTCAAAATGTATGGAAATTAAAGGAAATTAAATGCAGTACTAAAGAGAAGTGATTTAAGGATCAATTGAGACAATCATTTGATTTATTTGAAATAAGCCCTCTTTTACTCAATTTGTGTATACATTTGATGAAATATTAAGAGATATGATTGAAATGTTAACTATTTTCTATTAGTGGCATAGTTTTAACAGTTATATTGAGTCTACACTTTGATTGTCAACATTAAACAGGACTTAAAAATTTGTATTTAATTGCTTATCATTTCAATGCCTCCATTTCTGACATTGATTTGTAATTTGATCTTAAAGTAAATTAAATTAAGATATTGTGAAACAATATTTTGTGAATTTTGCATTAAACCAATAAGTTTTTGCATCAGAAAAGCTTAATGCAAATAATATAATTACATCAATTGAAACTACATTCTTGAAAATAATTAAACTTGGATAATTTACACTATTTAAGTTTGATTACCAATAATTGGATTAAAATTTCAATTCTCATATTCAACAGCTTTTTTGCTGATAAAATGGATATTTTCTCATTTTCCAAAATTAGCCTTGATCTTTGAGCTGGGATTTGTCGTATTTGTAAGTGATATATGGATGAGCTTGCTATCTTATACTACAATTGTATGTAATTCAATCAATAATGAATTGATTTAAATTGTCAGTGTCAAATTAGATTAATACTTGTTGTATGCTTAATTTGAAATATGACCTGACTAGATTGTGAAATGATTGGCAGACATATCTGGAATCAGATCAACCAAGAAATCATTGTCTGCGTCATTCAAAATATTAAATAAACCAGTTTTCAAAATAAAACATTTATATATCAGTCAAGCATTTGATTTGATTTCACTTTTTTAGACTTCAATATCACTTCATATCATACAAAATATGACAAAATACTGAAATTTTTGCGAATAAAATGAATTTCGAAATGTTACAGTAATTAGATTCGTAAACAATTTTAGTTTTTAACTACAATTTCTATTCACATAATTTTGATGAATTATAATTCATGTTAAGTTATCCAGTAGCTTTTGTAAATTCAGTAAAACAGTAAATTTTGCGAATATATTGTTAACTAAATGTTTGGAATAATTATTATATTTGAAATGATAAATAAACTCCCTAGATAATGCATTGATTTGTTCTGACCTAGTGACTTTAACTAAATGCAGATTCTTTGTTAGTGACTTTTGATGTTTTTTAACAGATTAAATAACAAATGTCAAAGTCCTATCAAAACACTGAACTCAGCAAGATGTGTGATCAACAAGTGATCAGGGTGACTCACAGCTGCCATTGACTTCAGCAATGGGTCAACAATCAGTTCCATATCAGACATTAGGGGGAATATCTTTGTATTGAAATGTGGTCTCACTTGAAGACGAAGTGAACAGTGAATTACCTTAAAACCTAAAACGTGTTTTAAATACAAATAACTTTCTCTTTATATACATTTCAACAAATATATCATTAAATGATTCTTTAATTCATATTTCGTGTCACACAGTCGGACACCGGGTTCAAGATCAAGCCATCCACGTAGAGGTACATCACAAGTCATTGGGGTGTAAAACAAGTTTGCTGAAATTGATTCCACTTGCTAACATCTAATTAATGATTAGGTGAGTTCAGGTCCACATCAAAAGTCATTGTAATTTGACATTTGATCCTTTGTTTGATAAGATATCGGAACCAAAGGGAACCATATCTTTAGTATTACTTCTGTTCAATACTAGGATTTTATAAAAACTAATTAATCACTAGTAATGATATTCAAGTTTTATATTCAAATAAGATCATTGAATTTAATACTTAAGCAATAAACTCGAAATTTCCACTAGGTTATTGGAGTTAGACTCCTAATTTAGAAAGGGTTTGCCCTTCAATCAAATTGAAGAACTTTGATATTCTAGCAATTATTTAAAAACCAAATATTTAAGCGATTTTGAGAATATCAATGAATAAAATGCTATAAAAATTCAAATTAACTATTTTTTTGTTGTTGAAGGCAATGATAATACACTTTGTCTCCCATTCGTGGAAAAAATACTTTACTTATCATTAAATTATTGACGTTTACATCAAAAAATCTGTAATAAAACTGATAAAAACATAAAACTGTTATCAAACAACTGATGCTTCAAAAAAACATTGTCGTAAAGTCATTACAAGAGGAGTGAAATGAAAATTTTATTACATTTTTCTTATAATATTTCATAAGTTTGGGTAATATTTCATTGAATTATAAATTCATAAAAGTATGAAATCAATGTTCAGTTAATTTTGTGAACGAATTGTTTGAGAATCGATTCTTTTGTGGTTTTATTTTAAAAATGTTTATTTCAGACGAAACTGATTTATATATTAGTGCCTTATGTCTGATAGTAGGGATGAGTAGCGCAACACTAATCGGTTGTTCCTTCTGTTTTTATCGCAAGTGTTGTGTATCCCAATCGGATTCTCAGACATCACTCATCAGACACGACGATATCGACGGCTATTTAAATGACAATTATATTCCTCCACATAATCCCAATTTTCGTCACTCGATTCCACCCACAGCTCCTGTCATGAATCTGCACATTGAGCAGTATGAATTTGGATTAATACCAAGAGTCAATAATGCCAAACAACCCCCACCTAGTTATGATGAATCTGTTCAAAATGGACATCATCACCAACTTTATCCAAATTTGCAAACAAACCAAGCACATACAAGATTTTGAATTAATTATTCTTATATAATTGATATATTTAATGCCTTGCTCACTTTAATACTTTTCAAAATTTTAATATTGTTAAATTATTTATTGTAATAGCCAAGTATATATGTTTTTAATAATTAATGTATTTTAAAACAATTGTAATACATGCTTATAAGAGTACATTAAATGTAAAGTGTTCTTAAGAATTATTGATTTATTGAGCAAGCTTTAATTCAATTGAATGGTCAATCGATTCTTTAGATGACTTTGAAGAAGACTATGAGTGGACCTGCGCTCCACTCCTTGATTCAGATTTGTTGAGATCCGACTCTAATTCAATTCCTTTTAATAAAATCAATGAAAGTTTTGTATCACAAGTCATAATAATATCGAACTCTTCTCCGAAAGGTTTCCACTATTTATGAAATAATTCAGTTGAAAGTCTTGAGTGAAATGGATAGCCGTCTTGTGTTAGCCCTAATTCTGGTTTACTCTGTAGAGTACATTAGGATATCTTATGCGTCCATCTCTGATCAGATGCCTCCCGAACAGGATCTCGAGAAAAGCATTGAAGAGGACACAGGGTCAAGGGTAAAGGGCACCTGTGAAACACTCCCGTCTAGAATAAAGGTGACTAAAGAAGAGCACGATCACCTCGGTAACGTGATCAGAGTTTGTGAGGGTTCTATCATAGTGAACAAATGCGAGGGCACGTGTCTGTCACAACTAAAACCCAGTGTAACCACTGCGACCGGTTTCCTCAAGGTATTAAAGGTACTCTTTTCATATTCTTCTTCTTCGTCTCATATTCTCATTTGATTTTATTTTCGATATATTAATCAAATTCTTATCTTTAGGAATGTCTCTGTTGTCGAGAGACTTATATGAAGCCAAAAGAAGTTCATTTGACCGACTGTTTCGATTTGGATGGCAAACGACTGTCCGATA
>JAQIWF010001737.1:0-10980 GCA_034694965.1 Ceratozetes gracilis | reverse complement strand
AATCTTTCGGAGAGAACTCAACCGTATTTTGGATTCGGTGTCTATTTTTGAGTTATTCATTCCATTCAAACACTTTAGTAGTGAAGTGAGTCCCGCACCCGACGGACCCATTACTGCCATCAGTGAACCGAATTGTGCGGAACCGTTGAGTTTATTGAGAATTATATTCTCTTTTGTGCCAAATATTGAATGTATTTTAAACGTCAAACCAAACCAAGCGATGGATGTCTTCGAACTCATTATTAATTTAAATAATTTTTAAAATTCAAAATACTTTTAAGTGAATCATATATTAAATCAATATATTAGCCATAATTAGCTAATAATTACATCAAAACCATATGTTTTTAATAATTTAATTAATAATAGACTTTATTTTCTACAAAACTAATTAAACTCTTATTTAAACATATTTTAAGTAATTAAACGAATTATTAAATCTAAACATTGAATAAAACTCTGAATTAAAAACTATTTGAAATGATTTATGAAAAGAAAGAGAAATGAGTGAAAAGAGAGTTATTGTGAATTCATTTCATTAGTTTTCCTCTAAATCTCCTCAATCTTTGAGCCAAAAGCAAATCTCTGGGCATTAAAGTCACTCTTCGGGTATGTATTGCGCAGAGATTTGAGTCCTCTATTAATGTCGTCAAATAGGATTCTGACGCCTCCTTTTGGGGGTTAATAGCGGTATATATTTGATTGAAATCATAGTTTATTACCTGAAGAGCCAACAGAGCTATTGACTGAAACCGCAATTCCTTTTGCAGTGTTTCCACACATATCTGACGGACGAGTCGTTGGAAACTCAAGAGAGGTATCAAAAGATGACACGACTTCTGGTAACGTCTGATCTCTCGAAGAGCGATAGTTCCCGGTCTGTATCGACAGTGATGTCTACCATTGACTTCATGTTCTTGGGATCCATCGATTGGTTTCACTTCATTTGGAGGGGTATTCGGATCCAAAAGTGTGTCAAATCTGTCGGGTTTTGCGGTCGATTTGCGCGCCATTTGTCTCTCCTTTGGTTCGTGTCGTGTCTTCTCCACAACAGAAGATTGACTCGAAGACGAGGACACGTAGTCTTTTCGGGGGCGGAACTGCTTATAACGAGCCATATATGGATCAAATGATGTGATAATTATTCTTCTATTAAATAAACAGTGATTTTGTGATAATTCTGTGAAACAAATGATTTTCGTCTGACAGTCAGTGACGTCACTCGTCGTCTGCTTTCACACTATTTGGCGCTTTTGTGACCCAAAAGACCAGAAATGCGTTCAAAAACAACGTAACCTTTTATGAGAACCGGAAAACTCTGTATTTAAATAAATTGTTTACTGGAATATGTTTTGTAAATAATCTTGCATTTAATAACCAGGAAAATGAAGATTTTATTGCAATTTTTAAATTTGTTTGAATACCAAGTTTTTGTAAAATAAAGTAGAGGTTATCAAATTTCTATTATTATTATTATTAATAAAAATATGCAAGATTATCATTTTAAAGAATTGTTTGTAATATTCTTTATAAGGCAATGAATATCCTGTCAAATACCAATATAAGCTTGGGCCAATTAGATTTATTATTCAGTTTTGATCCATTGAGTTATTGGGTTTAATCAGTGATAATCAGATATAGAATTCAATTATGAAAAGTTTGATAATTCTGTTGGTCTTTGCAATAGTTTTCAAAAGAACTGAATCGTAAGTTTGTACTCTTGGTCCATTACTCCTATAAGGTGTTCTTTGATAGGGGCTGGTGGTCTGAAGACACCACAACAATAACCGTCAATCAAACAGTTGAAGAAAATGCGAAGACAACAGAAAATGATATCAATTCATCCACTGTTATGTCAACCACTGAAAAGACAGAGCCATCAACAGAATCTAACATGGTAACATCACAAAATGTTTCCACAAAATCAACTGACGTTGCAACTCATAAAACTTTAATTGATGATATTCAATTGACTACAGGTAAGTCATTTATTTAAATTTAATTGAATTAACCATGTAACTTTTTAAGCCTCAAATATTGTTCCCATCGAACGACCCAAACAAGAGATAGAAATAAACGAATGTACGACCGACTCATTTCCTGAATTAAAAACTTTGTTTAATAATCAAAGATTCAGTGATTTAAACATAATTATTGGTTCAAATATGATCAAGGCACATACATTTGTCTTAAATTCCAAGAGTCCAGAACTTGAACAACAAATTTCAAATATGTATAGCGAAGAACTCATTATCAATGAGGACTACCACTCATTCTTCCAATTGGTGGCATTCCTATACACAGAAAGATTCAGTTTTGAAAAGAATATTAAATTTGAATTTATTAAAAATGTCTATATTTTGGCCAAAAAATATAGAGTCAAACGTCTAATGAAAACAATTGAAAAGAACTTCAATAAAACATTTAATTTGGAAAACTTCAGACAAGTGTTTGACTTTGCATTTCATGAACAGATGAATCAAACAGTCAGGGATTGGAGGGATTTTGTAAGGAAACATTCAAATCATATATTCGACCACCGCTTGTATCTGAGTGATAGCCCCCACACTATGGAAAGTATCCTCTATTCGATGGAAATGAGCGAGGCACAGAAAGTAATGGCCATTAAAAATGTGGATCTTCTACAAAGACCTGATGTTAATATTATGAGGTTTAAAAGACTGATTAAAATCCCCGAATGCAATGCACAGCAATTGTTTGAATTGAATGATATGAAGCTCTTGGATCAGAAGGAATTCAGAGATCAAATTTACACCAAGTTCAACAATCTTTGCCAAAAAGACCATGATGCTACTATACTTAAGAGGAATTTCGATAATCTTATGATTGAAAGGAACAACATTTATCGGGATAACCAGGAGTTAAGACAAAAATGTGACAAACAAAGCAACATTAGAGCTCAACCTCATAATCCCAACCCTATTAACCACTATAAGTTACCATCAAGCTCAAATAAGAATAATAAAATTCGTGAGCGAATAAACATTGGATTTGCTTAAAGTTAATTATGAACCTGGATAATTCAATCAATAAAATGAATTCTTATAAAATTATATTCTATTTTAATTGACACAAAAATTATATTCATTAAAATTATTAATATTTAAGAATTTTTTGATTATATGAATAAATAACTCTTTTGCTTCTATTATGTGTAACACTAGACCGGGATCTTTGTTTGTAGTGATTTGAATAAACATTTGGAGTATATTTAAAATGAGTTAAATATTTTCTGTCAATGAGTTCCGATTCAATGAGATATAAGAGCGTTGAGTCAATGAGAGAATCGGAAATGACTTTATATTCTGAATACTTATTGATGGCTCGACTTCGGCTCAAATTACTATTTGTTGCGTAATGTTTCAAATCCGGAGTTATTGTATTCGCGATTGTTTTCGCTTCAATCAAAAGTTGTTGTTTTAAAGTCGGATATTTATCACAATTTTTGGCCAAAACATAGAGCTTTAGCGCCAGTCTCTGATGAATGTCTCCATAATAGGCACGGAATATATCAATAACTTTGTGCCAGAGATCGATATCTTTTGTCTGAATGGCAACAAATTCTGCGATCTTTACTTCGAGGACAGTATTCAATGGCATCACATCTCTTCTTAATTGCGAAACCAATTCCACGAACAGATTATTATCGTTTTGAAGTGAACTCTCATATAATTTCTTTTGTGCTAAACTGCCGGACCGTTGAATCAAACTGAATAAGTAATGGTTCTGTTGAGTCAAGTGCTCAATCTTTTCACAAATTGGACGCAAACCGTTGTCTTCGTTCATACAAACGACAGGATTTTCTTCTAAGTTCTGAATCAAAGAACAAAAGGAAATAAACAATAAATAAATAAATATAAGACGAGAATAATTTGAGAGTAAAAATAGTTTGATTTGATTACACATCGCTCGCAATCGCACTCAAAATAGTATGAAGTCCTGAGCTGTCGCTTGCGTTCAACAGTGCTCTCAAACTCATCTATATATGAGATCCTTAAGTCTCTTATGTCATCGATTGGCACACTTTTAATGGCTTTTATATAAATTGTTGTTCCGATGAATAAGAAATTGAGAGATGGTCTGCACGAGTGATCCAAAATTGATGGCCTTTTGTAATGTTAAACAAACTTATTATCATTTTTAGATTACATTCTTTGATATTCAAAACTAACCCGAGATATATAGCTCTTCCTATTTGTCTCATGAGTTCGTCCTGAACTGCAAATGAATTGACCAGAAGTTTGCCGTAAATACTGATTACTGTCTTAATGTCAGGCAAAGAGTCGTTAAATATTATGACTAAATCGTCGTATATTTTCTCGAATTCAAACATAACCGACGGGTCTATCGATATATTTTCATAATCTGTTTATTTAAATAAATCATCTAGATAATAAACAGCTTATTTTAGAACAAGTACTCTATACTTACGATCCATTAGACAATTCCAGTCCCTTCTATGCGTTCCGATGACTTCCACTTCATTTTGATTTTCTTTATTTTGTAATTTATTGATAACTCTGGCAATAAGTCGAGTCATACACGAAAGGGGACGAGTGGCCAGAAGTGAGCACTCGTGCGAATGTAAACCCTGTGTCGCGGACTTACTCTGTTATCAGCAAACATGTGCCGTCAAACTCATCATTTAATTTATGGCCTTTTGAAAAATACCTGACATTTACGACTGCAGAACATGACTCTTAAACACTTATAACATGAGACCTTACTCCTCCTACAAACCAAGAACATATTTTTAAGCTCAAAACAAGTTTATACAAATAGTTTCTTTTGAACTTGTTTGATCATGCAGAAAGTTATAATAAGTTGATCTAAACTTAAACTATCGATGAAAAGTACAAATTCTTGACTTACAATAATTTGAAGCATTGATCGCATCTCAAGTCTCTCTCCGATTGAAACAATGCGAACGCAAACGGTTTTGAACTAATAATGAGCTCTCCTTTTGTTACCAACATTTTCACACAAAATATTCACAAAAATTAATAATAATTTTTCAATAAATCAATATTTGGTACAACTTTTTATTGAGTATTACTCGATGTTATGACTGATAGATATAGACTGGAGTTTCAATATATGAACTGTTAAAAGAAAAACTACTCTTTGAATGTTTGCCAACATTTTTCGTGTAAACTATTGGCCATCCATTAAATTAAATCTTATTTTTAGTCATTTGACTTGAGCTCAAATCCCTAAATGACGACAGAACTGCATCAGAGAGGGAGAGAGAGAGAGAGAGAGACAGAAGAAGGGATGTCCCGATAGTCGATATAAAAAGTACTCCTAATTATAAATTGGCAAAAGTGTAGGCTTTTGATAAGAATAAGGAATGATATCCCCAGAGATTCTTGGCAAATGTTTCCCTTATGACTGTTTCTCTTTTTTTTGATTGAAATTATATTTTAGTTCCACATCTCATGACTTGGAATTCATATCAAAATTGTTGGAAACTTGTTCTGAATTAATGGCCAAAAAATGTCTCAAAATAATTATGAAACTCAATCACAAATGTTTCCAAAATTAATTGATTAAACCAAAGCCGATCACAATTCAAAATTGGAGCTTAAAATGACATTTCTTAATCTTAATATCTATTATTCGAGTGACATAATTAAAAATCCCTTGCAGAATTTCTCATCATTCTTACCTGATAAGAATATTAACTAGATATTTGTATTAGTTTGAGTGCAGTACTCTATTCTAACTCTTGAGAGCCTAAGGATTAAACAATAAAATAATAAGTTTCTATTCGAGGATAATTAGCAATAAATAAAGTACTTTTAATTTCATGTTTGGAGCAATTGTTATGTAATTCAAGTGTGAGGTCAAACAAATGCCTCTTTAATACATGTCCTTAATTTGCAAATTGATGTTAACATTGTTCGGATGAAACAATTCTCCGATTTATATAGCGATGAGATTGTGGTCAAGATATTGAACTCAAGACAAACAATCATTTGTTAAAAGTTTGATAATTATTTCATATGTAAACCCCTTTTGGAAAGCATTTTACTTAACAATAATTGGTTCACATTATTAGTCGAATCAAAAGTAATTAAATCACGAAATGAGAGAATTTTGATTTCAAATAAAGAAACAAAATTTAGTTCACTTTTGAAATAATTGTTTAAAACTTGATTTCAAAAATCATTATTCAGTTCTGAATTCAGATAAACTTTTTCACGTCTTTTGAGTTAGAAGTAAGTCAATGATGGAAATGACTCATAATTTTAAGCAAAGAAATCAATACTTTTATTCAATTATTTTTATCAGACCATAAAAATTGAAGTGATCTGTATCATTTCATCTCAAATAGTTCGATCTAGTTAATGATTGTCTCCTTAAGCAGATGAAATGTAAATCATGTGTTCAGAACAACAGATACTTATCTATTGAAATACCAAAAAAAGTCAGAATAGGTCTCCGATTATTGAAATCTGCATATTATTAAATAAATTCATTCAAGTTCAATCACAAGATATCCATAAAATATGCTCTATATTCACCTGATTCATACCGATTAGACATTGGGATCCACCCAGACCAGTTTTTATAGGTGTTTTCATTTTCAAAAATCAATTTATATGAAAAATATTTCATGCATTCTCTCTCTCTCTCTCTCTCTCCCCTCTCCCTCTCCATTATCAAGATTATTTATAGATCAACGAAATTGATTTAATTCTGAATATATTAATATCAAAACTGATTTTGTTATTCGGAACATATAAATGCAAAATATATTCACTTAAAGGAATGGTTATTAAGACCCACACTTCTGACATATTTTTGCCATTTGAGTGCAATTGATTACATGAACTAAAGTCCGTTAAATCATAATTAATATAAAACGAGTGCTTAAATAAACTTAAATTTATTTTTGATAAATTCCCCAATTGATGGCTAATCACTAGGACTTACATTACATTACAAATTCGTGTGGAGTACATGAGGAGTACTCAACGCCTATGGCTCTCAACAAATTGTTTGTCACACCTCTAATCGCATCAGAAAAAAATCAATCAATTGATCCGAAATAGACTTTGATTTTGTCCTCATTTTTAACATTTTATTCCAACTTTTTTATTGAAATCTTCAAAAACCTTGAAATGAATATTTTATCCATTAATTGTTGATTCAGACCGAAACTGACTCCGAATCAACAATTATTCAATTAAAAAGTTAATCACTTCTCAAAATTATTACCGAATTTAGTATTAATTTCAATAAAAGTTACAAAAAATCATTAAATACTGTATTCATGGAGTGATCCAAAACTGGTTCAAAATTCCCTTAACAAAACTGAGAGGCAATTGTAAGAATAAACAGTTGTAACTCATATAACAAGCATGCAATTTGTGGTAGATTACCTTGGGCTAACAATTTAATTGAAAAATAATTAATTGAGTGAAATAATTGAAAACTACTTCCATTGACCGACAAATGATCGCGAATTGAGTGAAACATCTTTTTGTTGGGAATACTTGTTATCTATAGGTTTGGGATATAGTGTTATGTATTTCTTTCGGACTGAGTCCCGGCCCGCAAACATATCCAGTGACTCGAGATTCTCTTCAGACCAAACATAACTGGAGGTCTGTCTCTGAGACGGCAGCTCTGGTGGCAGTGATGACAGATGTAGTGATGAGTCGAAATATTTCCTCAAATCAATAGACGAGTTGTTCGCACAGAGAGCTATGGATGAGCGCTGTCTGCCGTAGTTCGGGACTCGTGCCTGAAGTCCACAATAGTAGAGATCGTCTGACAATTAAATGAAAGACATAATTATTAATTACAAAAATAATTTGAAGATAACTTCAAACCAATTATTAAATGCGTTTTATAACACTTTTTATTTGTTTTGTTTGAAAGCATTTAATGTATATCTTCTCACAAATTAATTAAATTGAGTTCAATGTTAAGCGAGTGTTGAAAAGAAAACTTCCGTTGACTTAAATCTCAGTCTCATTGTGTTTAAAGTCTTTTCTCAGTTCAAAATCAGGTTAGGATTGGTTTTTGTCACACAAAACAAAAATGAAAATCTATTCATTCATTTTCGACAAAAGACTTTTTGTGAGACTAAAGATATACCAAATTATCATTTAATTGATTATCAAATAATTAAATAAAAATAAGCAAAGAGTGGGAAACGTCTGTGTCGTGGCATCTATTAAAAGCAAAAATTGTAACTCATTTTCTCAATTAATTCAGACGAGCAGGGTAATTGAGCCAAGAGTTATCATGTGCTTTATGAATTTGAAAGGAACTAAAATATGGCAAAAGTGACCTTTTATTCACTTATTTCATATTTCCTATACATTTATCAAGAAAACAAAAAGTATGCATATATTTTCTAATAACTTCCTTGCTAACTATGAGATAAACGTGAAAATGAGATTATTTGAATAATGACCACATTTCAATTGATAGGTAGGGTTATTCATATGTCTTCCTTGGTCATACCCAGACAAAAGTATCCATTTAAGCTGAGGGGAAGTGAATTTGTGTTTATATAAAACTTGATAATAATTATAGTCTTTGATGTGAGTTATGAGAACCGAGTTATACAACTCTGACCTCAATAGACATCAACAGAATTCCTATTCTTATTATGTTTTCTATGGATTTAATTAACAATTATTTATTGTTTTATTCGGAATATATTTTCTTAAACGTGCGAACAGTTATTCGGAGTCTTTGATTGAAAGATGGGTTAAATCTGTAATAATATCGCAGAAGAAAAAGATTGAGAGTAAGGTTAACACGAATTTAATAGTTTGTCATCAATTGATAGCAACTCTAATAATAAGGGTTTCTCTTAAAAGTCAGAACTTCGGGAATTTGTGGCACAAAAAGTGTGTTAAAAGCATTTGAAAAACTTTAATTCGATATGAATTGTTCACTGAATATGTTTAATGATATACCAAACACTAGATATGACTTTTAATTCAACTATAATTATACTGACTTTAAGTGCGAATGACTTTAGTTTTGAGCTTTTAATGTAATTACAGCTAATTTTGATCGATTAGCAGATTATTAATTATTATTATTTTATATTTTCCTCATTCATATGCATTCATAAAATCAAAATCAAAAATGTTTTCAATCAATGCTTTCTTTCATCGAATGGTTTTCATTTAATTATAGCATTCATTAAAAAGAGTCAAAAATTGAATCTAATTATTAGTTATGTGAGACATACCCAGTCCTCTACTCCTGTAGTGAGAAGTGGGCGCATAGTTCTCACTCTCACGATATGTTTGGGATGAATCCCTTCGCGATGACAGAGCAGATGAAGACGAAGACGAAGAACTGGATAATAGGGTTGAGTCGTTGCTCGAGCTCTGAATTGTTTGCGACATATATCTATCACTTTGTTTATGGCTGGCCTTCGGAAAGGATCTCTCATTGACACTGTCCTCGAAAATGGTCATAAATTTAGGTGTCGGCGCTGACAGGTTGGGCAGATTCGGGAACTTTGATTTAAGCATATCTAAGGCCACAATATTTATGATCATAACCCAAATCGGGTGCTCCAGAATATTGGTCTGTTCTCTAACGAACGCCACACACGATATGCACTGCATCTCCAGTTTACGTCTGTCCGGATAGAAGTTCCGCATCTCTTTAAACACATTTGTCTGAAATTTCTTCATATCAAACAATTTAAGACTCTTATCGATGTCAATGGCAATCAATTGCAGACTATTAGGTCTTCCAGTGGTGTGACTTATGTCAGCCATCCTCACAGTGTTGGTGCTGACAAAGACATTGCATTTACCGACGCGTTTGATATGAATATTGCCCTCGTCATCGATCTTCAGTTTAGCGCCCTTTAGATATACAATTATCTCTCAGTTAATGTCTAATGACTTATAATTTTCGGTAATAAATAATTTGGATTTTATGGTCGAAAGAAATATATTTATATCACTTTAGTATCTAATTAGGCGCTGATTGAAAACGGTTTCAAAGAGCGAAACACTTTTGCATTCGAAGTAAAATATTTAATAATTTAAAAACGGCTCAAAAATATAAAAACATAAATAAAATTAATTGACTCTAAATTTAGAAATAATGTCAATCAATGTAACGAAACAATCGATTCGATTAGAAATAAATTTCTTCTTTTTCTCTCAAATACCTATTTATCTGTAAAATCGAAATTATTTTGAGATAAGGACTCTATTCTTGTAAAGTATTTCAACAAATTAAAAGTGAAAATCAAAAATAAGATTCATTTGGAAGAGAAATGATTTCAAATGTATTTACAGATCCGATATATTTCTTAACATCTTCTGTGAGGACATCCCTCTTAGGATTCTGAAAGCCATTCAAACCAATACGATAGCCATCGAAGCCGTGTTCGGAACCATTTATAGATATGACCTGAGCTCTGGTGTAGGCCTTCGCCACCCGACGATTCTTTTCCATACATATTATTTTAGCCCAAATTTCGTCGTCTATTTGTTCCCATTTGTTGAGTATTTCCTGAATGTGGTCCTAATGTACAGACAATTCATCACATATTCAATCAATCATTAAAAGGGAAGGAAAGCCGAACGCATTTCATCACATTTACTGACAATTAATTACAAAACATTAATACTTTCATTAAATGCAAATAAAAAATAATTTGAATATTCAATGATAACAATTTGTAATTAACTGGAAAAACGTTTGGCACTAATCCATTGATCGATAGCCGTTCCCCTGAAGTGAACTCAACGTTTTGTGAATTCAAACATCGATTTCTTAATTGCAGTATAAATGATATTTCAGTACATTATATGTTTCACCCGATTCTTATGACTTACTTCACTATAAAAAGCGGTAATTATAGCCACAATTTACAGTTATTTTAAGCATTAATAATAGATATCTTCATATTTGATTCTAGGTATTCTAGTGTAGGAGTTATTAATTGTAGAAGGCAAA
>JAQIWF010001736.1:0-10980 GCA_034694965.1 Ceratozetes gracilis | reverse complement strand
ATATTTAAATGATAATAATTAGATATTTGACCTTTCATCCAGTGGTCGCGCTTATTATTTCAAATACCCCCCTGATGTTCAAATTGGATGACGATCTCTGCTTTTAACCAATTTTTTTATCCAATTTTAAAATTTAAACGACTGAGAAAAGAGGCTTTTGATTTTAACAAACATAGTTTATGGCAGGGATGCGGAATGGGGAGGGGTCAGCTATCTCCTGAAACCGAAAATTTGGCTTTTACCCCTCCCCTGTTTTTGACCAAAATTAGAAAAAAAAAGTTGTCAAAACCGGTGAGTTAACACCGCCTCCTATACCCACTGGATTTCGAGAAATATTTTCTTTAGCTGTACCTCTCCCCCTTAGAACCGAGGATCTTCTACTTTCTCTGGTATATTTTGATAAACAATAAACTTTTTCACCACCTAGAGCATTTCATTTATTTACTTTTGCCTTTTAAATAGATTCTAGTTTTGAGGCAAACAATTCAACGAAGTCTTCCGTAAGGAATGACTTAAATTTAATTATTCTGTTTTTCTCAAAATTGTGATCTGATCTGAGCAACAGTTTTGTGGTAAACAAATCTCAAAAGCCTTTTGGGTTTCTCTTCTTTTATTAGTTGTGCCTAATTTTGGAAATTATTTCTGATCTAATTATTTGCTTCGTTAAACAAAAAAGAGTCCGAATTTTATATAAATTCCTTGATTTATAGAAATGTTTCAAATATTTACTTATTAATAGTGGCTCTCATTCCTCACAATTTTAATTAATTTAATTATTCCATCAAAATATCCAGTAATTTAATTACATATGAATTTTAACTAGCTTATTTCATATTTTAAGGACAAATGAATATTTATTCAAATTGATATTTTGATTATCAAATTATGTTATAAATTATAAAGTTGATGATATGAATAAATTTGCTTGACAATATAAGTTATTAAAATGAGATTATCTTACCATTCTATCTAGAAAGATATCCTTTCACCCATGGTTAATTAAAATGCTACGGCGCAGATGCTTCACTAAAAAAAGTGATTTTGGGTCTGGTATTTGTGCACATCTCAACTCAATATAGTGATGGCATAAACTTGAGAGACATTCCAAGCATTTATTCATTAGATTCTCGTCTAAAACCTGAAGAATGAATTCAAAAGATGTCAATGAGTTACACGTATTTCATACCAACTGTTTGTCAGTCACTCTAATGTTGAAATCAATCCTCAAATGATGGCTATAATTAAATCGTGTTGTTTTGGAACCAAAACTCTGAGGAGTGGAAGCTTTTCCTGTGGTATATACACTCTGGTATGTCATTCATATTTTGATTAACTCATTTTTTTAAACAAATTGTACCTGCATTAGAAAAATTGTTAATTTTTAAATTATTAACGGATAGGGATGTTATTCCTCCTAGTTCATAATGTTTGTAGACTTTAAATTAAGAGATTATGGGATCCTTTTAGTAAATTTTAGTGTAATTCATTTATTGTATTTTAAGTGAAGCGGTTAGCATGTTCAATTTGTTGCTCAGCTTAATATGAATCTTTTTAATCAAATTTAAAAAAAATATAATTATATCGCAATATTTGATTAATAATGAGTTATTATATCACAAAAATTTAGACATATTTACAAAACTCTTGTTTTTGTGATAAGACTGCGGTTTCAACAATAAATAAATAAATATATCAATTTTAATAACTCATTTTTAAAAGTCATAGTCTGCAAAATTTTTCACAGAAATAGGCTATAAATCTCTGAAAAGGTACTTATAAAGTAGGGGTAGCCATAGAAGAGGGTGTTTTCGGATATCCCATCAGATCCGAAATTTTTGGCAAATACCCCTATGGTTTTGAAAATACTAACTTTGAAATTACACTAGATCTTTAGAGATTTTGCCAAAAAAGTCAGTCATTTACCTTCCCTCCCCCTGAGGTTGAATGACTACCCCTGTTATAAAGAGCTTATAAAGAGTTTTAGTATTGTTTTGAATTTTGTGATAAAATCTATAAAATTTTATATTAAAAACAAAATAAGATTTGAGAAGAGATAAGGCACTAAAAATTGTATGCATTTATAACAAAATACTTCAACAAATTATAAATTTTAGCTCAAATCCCTTATCCAGGATTACTTGTGTTTTGATTAAACACTCTTGAAATACAAATTTATTAATTTAATTATAACTTATATCAAATATCCCTTGTTTTCAGTTTAATTAGATAATAAACGATTTTTTTGAAAGTTTTAATAATATTATTAATAAACTTAATCAGAGATGGCCAAAATCTGCCGATCCTAAGGGGGTATTTAGCCAAAAAACCCTTGCCCTAAGATTTGAAAACCTAGGGCATAGACATAATGTTAAGGGTTTTAAAATCCTAGAGGGTATTTTGTGCTAGACCGCCCCCCCCCTTGACTATTGCTGAACTAGATGTTCTTCTAATGGTTAACCAAGATTCTTAGAATTTTGTTTCTTAGGTTTTTTCTTGTTATGAGTTTTATTCAAACCTTAGGCAACAATGTGTTGAGTATAACATTCATTCAATTATTATAAATGAATGTAAAAACATTTCAACAAAAATCATTGTGGCAAAAATCAAAACTACCTAGATAAAATGGGATCTATGCATTCAATTTTATTACCACTTTATATTTGTTTTTTAGTGGATAACAATTTTCAACTAACTCTTTCAAAAATAAATCTAATTTATTGTTTGCTATTTAATTGAGTGAAAGAATCAATTGAAACTTGCAAACAAATGTTTTGTAAATATAAACTCTTTAAAAAAACAGATTTTATACATGAAATGAATCTTTGGAAATAAAGTAAATACCATGATAATTAAAATTAAATAAAAGTTCTACTTTTTAACTAGTTTCATAGTACCTAGTTGAGCTGATAATTGCTTTGAATGTCGACAGAAATAAAGAAAAATTATTTCTATAGTCATTTATTCTGTGATCAAAATGTGATAAAAGAGCTCAGGTATTGAATTGAATTTATTTTTAAACCCAAAACCGGGTAATCCTTTGTTCAGAATATAAATCTAGGATTTTGTGTTAAACATGTAATTGATTTTTGAATCGAATCATAATATAGTATAGAATCTCACTTCTTATGTCTTCCATTAAAACGTATTCACATTTTAAATTGAAATGAGCAAGACACAAAGATTGAATTGATTATAACCTGCAACAAAAATATGGAGTTATTTGAAATTAAGAGTCACATAAACGTGAATCCATTTGAATAAGTCTGGGATATGTAAGGTATAGATGTAATTAAAAAAATACTTTATTAAAAATAAATTAAATTTTGAAAACACTCTTAAGTTTTGTGCTATTCGTTAAAATTAATTATCTTGCATTCAGCATCAAACTATCGAGAGTACATAAGTCATCTTGTTGAATATTTGCTTATCTACTAACTTATTAATTTATTTGGTTTTGATATTACATAAGAGTGAATAATTATTATCTGAGATAACTTTGTACAGTCAAAAAATTAAGTCGATGTTTCAACTTGACTAAATAATCACTTTATCAAGATTACACTAGCACTATTTAAACTTAAGAGTAATCTTGATAAAGGGATTATTTAGTCAAGTTGAATCATCGACTTAATTTTTTGACTGTACAACTTAGCAAAAAACTAGGAAGCCACTATATAGGGAAATTTGTCTATGGAGAAGCCAGGTTAAACTTGTGTATATGGGCAGAGTGTCTTTTCAAAATAGTAAGATAATTTTAGGGGAAAATTCAAAAACTCCTCGACCGAGGAAGGGGCTACCGAGGATAAAACTCAAGAAGTATTTTGGCAAAATCTCAAACTTCAGAAAGTTATCCGCGTTTATTCTCCCCCTCCCACCCCCATTGCGACCCTTGCATATAATAGTGATAATTGAAACAAAAGATGGATTAAAGTGAAAAGCTTTAAGACAATGGCTTCATATGGACAGAGAAAATGTTTAGGGTTATTTTCTTAAAATTTCGAAAAATTATAATACAAAACAGATGAGTTTTGGGGTATCCCCTACCTGATCCCCTCCTAGTTTTTAAACCAATTTTTTTCAAAACCCTTCCCCCCTGACCCCTTATGGAGTCATCCAACCTTAGCCATCCCTGAAATATCGTCAACCGATTCAATGACCAGTTCTTGTGGTAAACACTTAATCGGATCCAATTCTGCCATTTTATTAAACTTTATTTTACAAATGAATTGAATAAAATAATATATTTCTGTTAGATATAACGTTAAACATACATGTATGACCTAGTTCTAATAAATGATGAATAAATTTCCAATATTATTGCCAATATGTTGGTTTTACTAATTTAGTTAATTTAACTAGATTTAAACTCCATTTAAGATAAATTAAAGCTAATTTAGCCGAAAAAATAGCAATTTAATTTATATTTAGAAACAAAATATCGTCTTTTTCGGCCCCAATCTTGGATTGGCGGCTATTTTAACTCACCCTAAATCCATCCCAGACTTTTTTTTGGAAAGAATTCGCCATTTTTCCTGCCCTATCTCCTTCTGAAGTTTTAATTGGATGGTTAACCATGTTTGCGCCACAGTAACTAGTTCATTATTCTAATTAGTAATGATCATGATTATAAGCCTAATAGAAACTAATTAACATACTCATTTATCTTCAGAGAATTATTTAATAGAATATTGTTTAAATAAAGTCATTTCTACGATTTTCAAAAAAAACATACTTAAGAGGCTAATAATCTAGGGAAATAAAATAATTAAAATAAATCAATAAATATGCTTTGTACTTCATAGCTTCTGAAGTAATTAATGGTGAATAGCTTCCAGCATGAAAAGCCCAGTTTCTTATTGGCCACTCTTTCAATCATGATAAGCATCTAGCAAAATTTAAAATTTATTTTTTTTTTTGGAATCACATAATTGAATGATATTTTTATACAAACCTTAAACTTATTACGAAATCTTTGATAAAAAAGAGCCTTAGTTTGTGTTGAATATGAGATAAACAATGAATTCATTATTTTGTATGTTTTGAACGCCTCATAAGTGACTGAAGAAGCCGTGAATATAATGAATAAAAAGAACGAAGTAAAGATGCAAGTGACATAAATAAAGATAAATAGAATTGGCAAGGCCATTGGAATGAATATTGTGATATAAAGGATGAGGATAACTGTCATTCCATATGTGAGCCAAAATGCAAAGAGAATTTTGGATAAGAATGTTGTGTTATATTCACTGATCTCTGAATATATTAAATCAAATGATTGAAGAGTTTCTCTGATTCTTAGGAATCGTTTTCTTCTCTTCATTTCTAACAGACTTTCATTCAAACCATTGATTTTGATATTGAGATACAAACAGATTATATAAAATGTCATTAATTGAAAAAAGAAATAATTCCAATAATACCGACACCACATCATAAATAACAAACCATTGGGCACACCATAGATTAGTGTCTCAAATGAATTACCATGATTATGAAATAGATAAAAGGATGTCACAAATACTGGTGCTAAGTACCGGATAATTACATCATTATTTATGCGAATGAAGAGATAGAGTCTCTTTGTAATTAAGACCAGTTTTCTGATCTGCATCTCATCTGTAAGACCAAGACTTTTGGGTGAATAGTAACCCGACATCATTTGGAATACACGAAGGAATGTGGGTTTTACGTCATTCCTGTAGTTATAGTAATGAATCGCTTGAAAAGTAAGGGCTAATAATGAACACAGAATAAAATACGTTCCCCACTCTCGTCTGACACCAATAAAGTACCCTGTCTCAGCAAGAATTCTGAAGACTAGTTCATATTCATCATTGAGTACAACAGTTATTATTCTTTCGCTCATAAATATCGAGATAAATAGAAACCCAACGAATGGGCGATCAATGAGTTTACGTTTGGGTCGATCTCTAACTGATGTGAAACAAAAACCAATTCTATAGAGAATATCGTCAACCGATTCAATGACCAGTTCTTGTGGTAAACACTTATTCGGATCCATTCTTTTTACTTTGTTAACTAACTAACCAACTATATTACTATACTTGTACTTATACCATTTACTTCTATTATATTACTGCTTTATTTACTGCTTTTATTTTAGCAATTATTTTAATATTTGTTTTAATGGTTTAGGAAATAAGCTTAATCTTCAAACGTCACGATATCTGCATTATAAGTTTGATTCTTTCTCTCACACTATCTTTCTCTCTCTCTCTCCCATTCTCTCCCTCTCTCTCTCTCCCACTCTCTCTCTCTCTCCCACTCCCTCCCTCTCTCTATTTGTTTTATATTTGTTTGAAATTATACATAAATAATAATTTTAGAAATTAGAGCAGACTCATTAATTTTATAGTCTTTATAGAACTTTCCTCCACATTTCCCCAGATTATTGATCTCATTTTGGTTATGGAGATATGTCAAGAAAAGTTGAGTCGACGTATTATGGTAATTTTTATATTCAGGGAAAGAATTCTAGTAGAAATTAGTTCACAATTCTAATTTTTAAATCATTACAGAGTATTTGGAGTAATATTTATAATTTATTAATTAGGATTACATCTCAATTAGCAAAGATTAACAGAGTAACAGACTATTTAATCTAATAGGACTGAATAAGGCTTTTTTATTTACATGTCCAAAATGACATCATGTTCAGCAGAGTGGTTCATGCTAAATATTAGTTTAATACAGTTGGACCCCGAGATAACGGACTTTGATTTAACGGACAAACTTTTGCAGCCCCTGCCATGGAATTTTAATGTTAAATTACCCCGTTATAACGGAATCCCGATATAACGGACAGATTTTCGAGGCACCACAGATTCAGTTAAATCGGGGTCAGACTGTAGTATTTTCAGTCACGTGACAAATAAGTTAATGTGCTTTTGAAAGGATCGACAGAAAAGTGGAGACATTACAGCCTTAAGCGAATCAATAGGAAGTGGTGTCGCACAGGAGTCACTCCACTTTGGGTCTGAGCGCATGTCTCATATCTCGACTCTTGGATTAAAAACATTGGATCTCACAAACAGTTTCACAGAAGAGATCATAAAATGGTTCAAAATGTCTGTTTCTGAGGATTCTTATCAAAACACTTCTAAACCGTTGGAAATGAGAGACAAGGCTTTCAATATCTGCAGGAAATTCCTGAGCGGAGAATGGAATAAAATATCCAGGGATGATATGGTCTTCAAAACAATCAGGTCCTCAATTGTTCTCTCTTTCTATGGCTACTTCCTTGTTGGTTATAACTGACCATGTTACCTTTTGATTGTAGTGGAGGACTGAGTAATTTTCTGTATTACTGTTCATTGCCGGCGACGCACACCCCTCTTAATGGTGAGCCGAGTCAAGTGTTGCTCAGAATGTACGGCCAATTACACGATAGAAGCGACTCAAAGGCTGACTCTGTGATAGCCAGTGGTGGGGAACAGTTGGAGGGGAGCGACACAAAAGTGACTGACTGTGTGATAACCATGCTTTTGGCCGAACGCAACTTAGGGCCCAAACTGTACGGTATATTTCCCGGGGGACGACTTGAAGAGTACATTCCCGTAAGTAAACTATTGACGAATTGTTTTGTTAAGAAATTGTGTGCAAATTGCAGACCAATAGACAGTTTGCTGTCCATTAGAGGACAGACAGTCAGCACTCAATGTGTGTTGAACTCAATACGTTAACAACTGGTCACAACTCCCACCCAATCCTTTGTAGGCCAAGCTTTATGTGTTGTGCGGCCAATCTTAGGATTGTCACTCAAGTAGTGAGGAATTCCTCTCAATTTTGATTTGATTTCACTTTTGATTTGTTTATCGATTCGATTGAAGTTTTTTATGTGTTTTTCTTCTTTTGTTTCTCTTTATAACCAAATAATTGAAACCTAAGGCCCGAGCGATGTATTGCAGAGAACTCAAAGTTCCAGTCATTGCCTCCGCCATCGCCAGGAAGTTAGCGACTGTCCACTCACTCAATGTGCCAATCGATAAGGAGCCGACCTGGTTATGGGACACTCTCAACAAATGGCTCGACACAGTTCGCAACCCAACACACGACCAAAGCTCAGAACAGAGGCCAAACCCCACCATCGAACAGGAGTTATGTTCCTTCGACTTCGAGTCAGAGTTTAAGTGGTTGAAGCCATTCCTCCAGAGCTGTAGTTCGCCGACAGTCTTCTGTCACAATGACCTTCAAGAGGGAAATATTCTGCTTCCAGAGAACACTTCCATCAAGAACTTCGACGACACCATTGTCTTCATTGACTTCGAGTTCTGTGCCTATAATTATAGGGGATTCGATTTGGGCAACCATTTTGTGGAACGAATGTTTGACTATTCCAACCCGGAGTGGCCTCACTATTACTCCTTTGATGACGAGTACCCCTCCGAACAGGATATGGGGCTATTCGTGAGGGAATACTTAAGTAAATGTCGAAAGATGGCCGCCCTCTCCAACCTAAGGGCAACTGAAGAGCAACTCATCAAAGAGGCCGACTATTTCGCTCTGGGATCTCATATGCTGTGGACGCTGTGGAGCATCAATAATGCCCGCACTTCAAAGATAGCGTTCGGGTATTGGGTAAGTCTTAAGCTCTGTCTCCTCTCAACTAACACTTCGAAGTTATGACAAAAGTAATACATTTAATGATAAATAGATTACATTTTGATTTGTATTCAACCGATGAGTGCTTTTATCATATCATGAGTTACTTCGAGGTGTTATATGTTAACTATTCTGGGAATGAGTCTAATTTGAAGCCTTGCCCTCAGGAATATGGAAGAACACGACTGACCGCATATAAGAACCACAAAAAACAACTGAAGAGGAAATACTTGAAATAAATGTACAGTTATTTGGGATATAATATTAAAACTGTTAACTAATATAGAGAATAGTTTTTCTATTAATTAGAATATATTTGAAATTTGATTATATTTTTGAAACAGAAGCCAATGATTTGTTATCTCAATAGAAATGTTAAACAAATGTTTGTTTTTATTTTGTCGCAAAAGTGCAGTCAATTCTGTATTTAATTTTCATTTAATGATCTATTTTTGTGATTAATCGCAAAGAAGTACTTATAAACAGTTGAGACTATTTACAAGTTAACTGATTTTGAACCGATTGCGGTATAAAATCCAGTGTTAAGACAACTGAGTATAAAATCGACCCATTCTTCAAATCCATTGAATTACACTATTTTTCAAATCCTTTTATTTTAATCATTGATTTCTTAATTCAATTCCATTTATTTATATTTACATTTCGATTCAATTATACTTTTATTTGTCTTTAATTTACAGAAAACACTATTTTTGCAGATTTATGTCATATTTTTATTAATTTTAATTACTTTATGTTTTTATCCAAATATATGTTTATATTTGAGCCGACAGTCGGACTCCAAAAGTGCCTTTACTTTAGAGATTGTGTTGAATAAGGGATGAGAAGACTGTTTATGTAATCAAAAGATAATTTCAAAGACAGCGAATAAAATTTGTTTCCTCTGATAAGTGATAACCGTTTCTCACTTTCTTTCATATTTTTGTCCAAAACTTCCATAAAATAATAAAAAGTCTTATGATTTGATTTAAAAACTTGTGATACAAGTTATCGGTGTTTGCCTTTTGAGAGACAAAACCAGAATTTGAGAGCATTTTTCAAATACTTTGGTTTCGAATTAAATTTATATTATATTATATTTTATTCATTAGATTTGATGATAACATTGAGTTTAGGGTTCGCTTAACATTCAAATGAAATTAGAATTCATTTTATTATCAAAAACCGTTAAAACACTGAAATGTCATTAAATTATTTGATAGCATATTCTAAATGTCATAATAAGAGCTATGAATTCAAATCAATAAAAAGAAAAACGATTTTCAATAAAAACTTTAAAATAGTTTAATAAAAAAATTTATGCATTTAA
Organism: Ceratozetes gracilis; assembly: GCA_034694965.1. Classification (NCBI taxonomy): domain Eukaryota; kingdom Metazoa; phylum Arthropoda; class Arachnida; order Sarcoptiformes; family Ceratozetidae; genus Ceratozetes; species Ceratozetes gracilis. Next base: position 1,028 of record JAQIWF010001736.1, on the reverse strand, counting down.
TGTTGATTTTAGAGTTTAGTGTGTAATACGTTGAAGACGTTTATTGTTATTGTAATATACCAGAGGTATAGAGGAGGGATTTGCGGACACCCCCACCCCCTTAAGGTTCAAGATTTTTCCAAATATCCCTCCGAGATTTTGAAAACCCTAACATCACTCTATGGAGCACGAGGTTTTCAAATCCTAGGGGAGGGTATACCCCCTCCTGAGGTTCGAGTTGGATGACGACTACTGCAATATAAATAGAATTAAAATTCAAACGTGTATAAAATTATTTTTTTTATAATTAAATTACCTTGTTACCAATGAAGGTGCCATCTATGAGGTTTCAAATTGATGAAATGTTTAGTATAGAATTGAAGGGTAAAATAAAGCAGCTGTCCTTTGGTTTAAAGTAGGGGTCATCGCCAGGGGAATATTTGAAGAAATCCCTCCCTTGGTATTTGAAAACCTCGACAGACCTAGCTGACCTAGCAGACCTGCTTGTTCATAGGGATTATTTTTTTTGCCAATTCTGGCACCTCAGGGGGATTCCATAAAATCCGTTCCTTATGGCCATCCTTGGTTTACAGCTTACCCGAGCTCAAGTAGACAAGACATGTCTATATAAAATTGTCTTTCCTCTGGTTTAATGCCAACTGGGCACAATTATTATTACAGTTCGAGTTTTGGTCTCTAAGAAAAGGGATCACTGATTAAGGATTTTTTGCTAATATTTGGTGGATCAGAGGGTCTGATCTTTATTTGCCGCCGATGCAGATCAGTCTTATCATCAAAGAATGAGATAATTTGTGGGACGATAGCACTCAAAACGAGGATTTTCTAATGGAAAGAAACCATTGAAGGGGTGGTCCGCAGATGTTTTGCTTACAATAATTGCCTACATTTGGGTTCTACAGAGAGGACAAACTCTGTAAATTGGTTTCCCTTCAGTACAGCCTACTTGGGCTCAACCATATAAATCGCATGGTTTACAATAAACTTTACATGGATTCAAATTCTTGTTTTTATTAATAAACGGCTCAATT
>JAQIWF010001735.1:0-10987 GCA_034694965.1 Ceratozetes gracilis | reverse complement strand
AATCTGTTTAAACAACTGATAGCACAGAATGAGGAGGGAAGGGGAGAAAGAGTGCGAGAGAGAGAGAGAGAGAGAGAGAGAAATTTAAATTAGATAGATAAATATTTAACAGCATGCAAGTGGTGCTTATAATTTTTATGAAAACACTTACTTAAATAATGTAAGATATTTATACAAGGTTGGTTCACTATCTTAAGACAATTCTTACAGTGCAAACATGAGAATATAAAAGAGTAGGTCTATAGGAAAAGTATGATTTGAGGGGCTATGCGTTAAACAGACGCAGACATAGCAAAAGATAAGCCATAAATAGAGATTAGAGTCAGACGAGACCTACTTTTAGCTTCATTAGCATTGACTCGAACCCATCGATTGAATATTAGGCCAAACAAATAGAAATAAGAGAATTAATGTATTATATCGGTTCGCTTCAACTTTCACTTTAATTTTTGCTCTATTTTTCGGTCCAATTGTCAATTGATGTCTAAGTTTTGTGACTCTTATATAAGTGTTTGAGTAAAGAGTTTTTCGATGTCCGCCTCAGAGTAAAGGTTTTGAAAAGAAAAATAATGGGAACAACATATCAGAAGAGCAAACAATTAGTTTTTTGAAGTGAGTATTGATCGCACTTTTATTTATTCTATGAATAGAGTAATGAATAACTCTATGACTCTATGACTCACACTATTATTTACCGGTATTTTGGTCTACAATTTGAGTGAAGAGAACAATGAATTGCTTTCGGAATACAAATATGTATTACACTTAATAACCACTGAATGTCATAACTTTGACTGAAATACCGCACAAACAAGTATTAATCAAAACTAATGTATAGTTATCTCAGGTATTAGTCAAACACGAGGATAGGCTGGACAGTGATTACCGATAAGTCAGAAAATCTGAATATCATATTATTTGTACAGCAAATGACATAAAAGTGATTAATGACATAAAACTGTTGAGAACTTACTTTATCGGAAGCCGAGTGAAGACATGGAGCGCGACATATATTCCACATTTTAAATGATTTTATCTATTTTTCAATTAACTAATTAATTAAAATAAACTCATTTCATGAGGATTTGATGGAATCAATGGAATAAAAGTGAGAGTATTTTACTCTTGTTTTCTTCACCAATACTTTGGCGACTGTTCTGTACTGTACTGCAGAACACGAGAAAACAGAGAGAAGGCTATAGTCGTCACAAACACTAATGTAAGCAATGGTTTGGCTGCGAGTAGACTGCGGCAGAGAAGTGCCATTGCATTGGCTGAGCCAATATCGATCCGGTTTACGGAAATAGTAGCTTAACTGTCGTCGATCCTATTCGGCATTTGCTTAATTTGCACGACTATTTAATTTACTTGCTTTTGAGGTCTTTCCAATTTGAAGAATATCCTCTTGAATGAAGTCAACCCAATTCAATGAACTCATAACAAGATAACGGATTTAATACAATGACTGCGACTCAAAGCCTAATACATATAATTCAAGAGTCAAGAGATAAGACAAACAAAAGTTTTCAATTGAATCAATTTATTTGAGGATAAATCATAGCAAGTATTCGAACGCATATAAGAAAAATTGACAAAAACTTGTATAAAATATGCATTGAATGGGAAAAATTGTTGTCATCAATAATATACTCGTAAATCAAAAGTAGAACCGAAACACGTTTTCCAGAAATTCCTTAAGGATTTGCATTAACTTCAAGTAAAAAAGAGAATTTAAAATTTCGTTATGAAGAGCTGAGTGGACAGTAGTGACCGAAACACAAATAGAATTCAATGAAATAACTATCGAAGCAATAAATCAATAATTAATTTGAAGGGAAGTATTGGAGAAATCAAATTAAAGATATAGTGATTCGAGTTGTCATTTGAGATAAAATTAGATGAATTGATGCGATCTATCATACAATTCATGAAATATAATCGAGTTCTTAATTAACGAACTCATCCTTTGATAGAGACTTATATAGAATTCAATGCAATTTGTATGTAATGCTCGAAGGGATTGATGTATGAATTTTTGAGTAGTTGTTGAATGAATGCACTAAAAACACAATTAGTTAAATGCATTTCAATTTGAATTATAAAAGTTAATTATTATGTAAATTATTGAGGATTTTGGAAAAATGATGTCTCAAATACCAAACTATTGTCTAGTTTTAGAGAATAGAATCCAATTTATAGAAAAAAATCAATTTTGTTAAATGAAACGAATATTCACTTCAAATGTTTGAGAGAATATTCCCATTCCATCAAAATTGTAGTAAAAGAATATTGAAATGATTCGGAAGTTTTATGGATTGATGTTCACTGCAAGACGTGGTCATTATTTACACAAAATAACCGCTTTATTCTCGAAATCGTGTTTTGAACTGAAACTGAAATCTAATGCCTGTTGGCTATAATATAACACATTTTATGGAATCGACACCAGAATAGAAATCAAACATTTGTTAGGAATAGATGTGGAAATGGATAGGAATTGTTATAAATTGGTAGAAATGGATACAATTACTTGTGTAAAATCTTTCACCAGATTCTCAATTCAAGATATATTGATTTTCAAGTTCAAAGTTTTCAACCAATTCTTACGGATAACGAATCAAAATTGATTGAAGTGTTTTTCAATCTATTAAATTTTATTTTTGGTATCAAGGGAAATAAATAGGCTAACCTAGAAACATCTTCAAAATATCCTTCCTTTGTGACTTCCCTTGGAGAAATAAATGTGCATAAATTGAGCATGTTCAATCATTCAGAAAATTCAATTGAAAAATTGTTAACAGAATTGGCGCCTATTTTTCTCAAAGTTATGACAAATAAAACAATTTTATGAAAATAAACAAAAATCATCAAAAAGAGAGATAAAAGAATCCGAATAATAAGAATTTATTTGAATTCAATTATACACTTCATAACTATTAGATATGAATCTAATACAATATAATACAGTATAACACTTACAGTCAAACCCATTTAAAAGTATCAAGAACTATTTCCTTTCATAGCTCTTACTGTTGAGTCTAATATTTTCATTCAATTTATTAAAGAAATTGTGGGAAAATTTATAAAATGATAAAATACTCTTGAATTTGAACATGAATATTCTTATCTTGTTCGTTTGTTTTTTATACAAAATGTTTATAATCTCATTATGAGATGAGTTAATAAATTAGAATGTTTTATGAAAACAAACTCAAAACATGATAGCTAACAATGAATATGAATAAATTTTCGTTTAATCATGGCAATTTTGAGATGACAAAAGAAAGGAAATAGTAATTGAAATAAATTTTAAATTGATTTCACTGTATTTCATAGGTTTTGTGATCAATGATAATAACAGTGAGAAAAACGCTTCAAACGTATGCTTTAATAAAAAATACAAACATTTTGGACAAAAGAGATCGAAAAGAATTCTTATTATAACAAAAAAAAATTCAAAACTTAAATAAATTGCCGAATAAGAGGAAAGGGATGTAAAGAGAATCATATTATTATTGATAGAAGAAATATATCTATTTTGTTGGCATAAATAAATGGGTAATTATATTAAGTTATGTTCACATCAATTATATTTATAATTAAATAAATTAATCATCAAATTTGAGTGAAAACTGTTTGTAATATAAATAAAAAGAGAGAAAACAATAATATTTACAATTCTTTTAATTTACAAACAATTTTTTTGCCATTTCTTATCATATTCTCATTGTTTCGGCAGTTTATGGATAAATGAGTTCTTAATTTATGAAAAGAACAAATTTAAGGACAAGTCTTTGACTTTAAGTCACATTAGGGCTGAGTGCTGTTTGATTTGGTATGTGCGGCAGGTTTACCACATTCTCATTGCTCTCCACGTCTAAAGGGGTCGTAATCTCTTCCTTCACTTCGACCTTCACTTTGGGCTCTTTCGAGTCTTCGCTAATTTCAATGGTTTGCGGATCGATATTATTATTGTTGGTCTCAATGTGTTTATTGGTCTCATTAGGTGTGGACTCAATGAGTGTGGAGTCTATGTTGTTATCAATGAGTTGCACTTTTTTCTTGGAAGGCGATAACGTCTCGTCAGTGGCCGAAGAATTCAATATTTTTCTCTTCACTCTATCGATGTTATCCTTGGATTCCTTGTGTTCCTTATTCTTCTTGTCTGAGACATACATCTTATAACTCCTTTTGCTATCTTTTTTGGACTCTCCGTTGCGATAATACTGTTTGAGCCTTACGTGCCATGCGATCGATGAAACCGCTGTCAACATAAACCATATATTAATACATTTCCACACATTTTCGCCAAACAAATCATATATCAAACAAATTATAAATTCTAATTCAACACAATTTCTCCCATTTGACTCATTTTTGATGACAACTAATATCAAAACAATTGAATTATTAATCTCTCAAATTGTGGGCATTGAAGACGTTTCCATATTTTCTCATTATATCCCAATTAATCGATAAAATATAGTAATTATAGACAAATATATAACTCATATATAAGTTATATAAAACTTTGGCTTAAATAACACTCAGAATATGAGAAATATTTATAGAAATTAAAGTATTCATTCAATTAACTAATTTTGTAATTAAAAAACCAATAAATTAGAGACAATCGAAGGACGACTGAAGACTATTGATAGTGCTTTTGATTAAATGTTTGAATTGAGAGAAACAAACAAAAAGGAAATTATATTCAACTCATTAATTGATTAAAGAATAGGAATATTGGATAAGATATGGATTATATGCAGACCTGAAACGGTGCGGAACTGATGAATGATATTTCGGGGCAAAAAGTATATGTCGTTGTCGTGGAGTTGAATGCGAGCAAAGCGGACCCCTTCCCGCCTAAGTTGGTTGAGCTTAGCGTCCTCTACCCAAGTGATGCATTGACTGACGGGAGGCTCGTGAAGGTCTAACTGTAACTTTTGAGTCAACTGTTCAAAGTCTGCCGCATGAAAGGCCACCACATCCTTAGTCACCCGATTGTGGCACCAGTTCTCACCACAATTCACAGCTTTTAAGACACCGACAGCTGCCGTCGTCTGTCTGTCGAAGCCCTGTCCGACGTGGTCTGCGTGACACCGGGTTCTGTCCTCAAACATCATCTCTCGGGGTTCACTCGTGCGCCTCAGTTGAAGACCTCTGAGTTCGCTCTGTTGTCGTTTATGACCACTTTTAGGTGTCTTTGATGTTAACTCTGCGGTTGGTATTAGTTGTTCTCCGGGTCTGATCCAAAGTATTGGTCCATCGTTTGACTCTTCGGGACTCATTCGGACGGCCGACATGTGCCCCCACGGCATCACATACTTAAGGAAAGGCGATTGTTCTAAAAGGGAGATAATATCGGGGAAATATCCGCCCACTTCTTCGTGAACTGTTCCGACTAATGATATTTGATGGAGTGGTCCATATCTGAAGGTTCCGTTGCAGTAATTCTTATGGACATTATCTCTATATGTCTGTAATGTTGTGGTCTCGATGTCTGAACCGGAGTGACCCAAAACCCCGGCTTTGACTGTGAGATGAGGCTGAGTCATAGCAAAGTACTCGAGGAGGTCGGGTAGATATGAGGCCGCGTTGTGCACAATAGAGATGACATATTTGGCCACATTTGGTGACTCTTCGCGAAAGCTTTCTTTAAGGAATTCGAGGGACAACTCATTCTTCTCTTCGACAGTCAAGTGCATGATTTCGTCCCAATACAGGTGCAGGACTTTGGCCATACCATTGGGGTAGTGCTCCACTCGATAATATCGTCCATATTTTAAGTTCAAAAGCTCGGGAGCCGGCAGTGGTAGTCGTGGTGTCAGTAATGAGAGTGATATCGTGGGAGAGAGTGATTGTAAGTGCGATGACAAGTACTGATCAATTTTGCACTGAATCCGCACATTTGACACAGACTTTCGCCGGCATTTGGAGCACATGGAGGTGTTGTTGTCGATACCACTCATTCAATAGGAGTCACGACAGTAGTCAAGACTAGGAGAGGGTCAACGATGGATGCGCCGCACACTCACCTCCTATTTGCTCACATATAACAAGGGGTACAACAGATACCCATCGAAGCAATGGTTAACCAAATAATGATTTAATAAAATGAAAAACAATTAAAATGAAAGCAAAGAGTTTTGTTGTGAGTAATCGTCAGTCAATTGATATTTAGCCACACCTTTGGATAGCCTATCAGTGATGGCATAGCGACAGGTCTTAGCGGGAGAGGAGAGTAGAGTCGGGTTTATCACTGCTATAGGAAAGCATAGGTAGGCTTTCACCGCGCAGTCAATGTATATATTCCTGTGAAGAGCTCTAGTGTTGAGCGAACGGCCATTTCGTCCAATACTGCTTCGACTGGGAGAGAGTGTATTGACGTTATATAGCATTGGGTTAAGCATTGGGTTAGCATTGAGTTAACACTGCATTCAAAGCAAGCATTGGCTCCAGTATTGTGTCTATTGTTGTAATCGTAAGCCATTCACAGCACTCAGCCATTTATAGCCGGCGTGTTCTCAATACAGCACTTGATTTACTCATTTTATTACCAATTAGTTAATTGTCGACTCATTTGCACCAACTGTTTGTCACTCCAACGAAGACAAACACCATTTTGGAGACATTGTCTGCATTTTGTCGCTCTTTTGTGTCATTTGAAGCAAATGTATTCATCCTTTCCTTTGACTTTTGATTTGAATGCAAAATGTGTTCACTATTTACTTATATGTCATTAATTGCTGTCATCTCTCCTAAGATATAATGTCGTCGACGACAACCACAAACTCTGGTCCGACGCCATCAAAGAAGTTGAAGAAAGGAGAGGAAGAGGTGGACAACGGAGAGGTGAACAACAAGAACAACAACTCTGCGGCCGACGCGTTGGAGGACGAGTCACGTGACTACGACCCCGAAACACAAAAGACTTTGGAAGAGATTGACGCCACACAGAATGAAATCGATTCCCTCAACGAAAAAGCTTCCGAAGAGATCCTAAAAGTCGAACAGAAGTACAACAAACTGAGGAAACCCTTCTTCGAGAAAAGAAACGAATTGATCGCAAAAATCCCTAACTTTTGGGTCACTGCTGTGAGTATTGGACTAATTTATGGCCATTTTGTCAGTTTCTTATGTCTTATTTGATTGTCACTGAATTGTGGCTCAATTTAGTCTTGTATTCATTGTTTGGATGAGTCAATGGCTTTAGTCGTCATTGCATTCAATATAAACCGCTCTTATGGTAGCCTTTGTTACACTTCCACTCCTTTACTGTAAACACACAAACAATTGATTTTTGCCCATTTGAGCCATACTTCGCACAAACTGCCCCTACTTTTTCACTCTTTCCTCGCATTTGCTTTTATTTGAACTGAATTTGAGTGACTTTTCAATCAAATTAGTTATAATTTGCATTTATTTATATTAATGGGATTTTTGTGTACTCTCTTCACTGTTTGGCAAAATGATTGCCATTTTTTGCATCCATTCAGTCATTCAATCAAATCCTTTATTATATAATCGATTGAATATTTGAATGAAAGACAGTTTAAACAGATCTTTGCAGACAATTAGTTAATTTATTTGGACTTATAATCGATAGAAATGCAAACATTCATTGTTTCGGTGATAATCAAAATGCCGGCCAATCACTCCTTCACTCATTTCTTTGTCCACTGATTAGTTAATTAATGTTTTTGTTTGTTTCGGGTGATTAGTTCGTAAATCATCCACAAATCTCCGCCATTCTCGATGAGGATGAAGAGGAGTGTCTGCACTTTTTGTCGAAGTTGGAAGTGGAAGAGTTTGAGGACATTAAGTCTGGGTATAGAATAAAATTCTATTTCGATGAGAACCCATATTTCGAGAACGATCTCTTGGAGAAGGAATTCCATTTAGGTGCTGGAGGTATGTCCTATAATGAAACCATTGTCTAAGACTAAATGGTTGTCCTAACAGGAGATCCGGCGTCAAAGTCAACGCCAATCAAATGGAGAGAAGGCTCTGATCTGTCGAAACGACTTCAGGAGCAGCAAAACGCTAAGAATGAGAACGACTCGAATGCGAAGAATTCGCGCAAACGTCAGTTGGATTATCCTCGAACATTCTTCACGTGGTTCACAGATCACGGCGACGCCTCTGCAGACGACATCGCAGAAGTGATCAAAGACGACATGTGGCCGAATCCCCTCCAATACTTTCTCGTACCTGACATTGAAGTCGAAAATGGAGGCCTCGATGGCGAAGACGACGACTCAGAAGAAGATGAAAATGACGAGTCAGTTGTCGTCGTAGAAGAGGAGGAGGAAGAAGGAGGCGATGAAGAGGAAGATGTCGACGACGAAGAGCTCTATGAGGGCGAAGAAGGAGATGAGGGCGAGGGTGGCCCTGACGATGAAGACGACGAGGAGGGAGAGGGAGAATAAGTTGTTTTCTTTTATTTCACATATTATTATTACAATCGCTTTGTCTCTCAAACTCTTCAGTTGACTTCTGATGTCTATTATGTCCTCATTTAATACGAATGAATAAATCAATTTTGGAGACAAAAAACTGTCAAAATCTAAACCATTAGCTATTATTTCATTGAATTCACGCCTCCTTTGATCGCAATTTAGAAATTGTTTTCTGTTTACTCTTTGGATATATTTTTTCAGTCTTTCTGTCACTTAATTGTAATTTCGGTTTAAATTATTCAAAATTCACATAACATTTACGCACTTATTATATGATAAATGATTTGAATTAAAACTTTTTAATCAAACTGTAAATGAATTCTTTGTTTTTTAACGAAACAGAAAAACAATTTTTAAAGAAATGTTGTGTTTTTCCTCTCCATTCGACTTATTTTGTCATTCATTTGTCACTTCAATCCTTAATTTCATTCGAGTTTTTCGTAATAAAAATTTTCAAAAAATATTCTGTTATTTATTTCTTTTGAAGTCTTTTCTCTTCAATCCTTACATTTAAAGTGTTTTAATAGTTATATGACTCTCAGATGAAGTGCAAGATTTATATGATTAGGTTTTCTATGAATTGTGTTAATTAGTGATGAGATATGCTTTTAGGGGTTAATTATTGACGAAATGCTCACAAATTGAGTCACAATATAAACCTTATGCTAATGTTTAACGAAATGCACTCCTCTTTTGAACTTAACTTTTATTTATTTGTTTACTTTTAGAGTTCAAAATCAACTCAAAATGAGTTGTGAAATATGAGAGGACAGTAGGGTTACCACATTTCCATCTCTTTATTGAGTCATTATTTAATTTATTGATCATTGCTTTCAATTCAATGTATGATTTGGGAAATTATTAGAATCGATGGTCACTTTTTTATTTGGGTTTATTTGTGTCAATAAATGCAATGATTGGTTGAAAAACTTAGTCTTTTTTGCGATAATTGATTGCATTTCAAAGCTTTAAAAGTGACACAAAATCCCTTTAAATTCATCTTTTGTTCAGTTGTTTGAGAGAACAGTCTTTTAATACTAATTTTGATTTGAGTTTAATTCAAAGGTTTACCAAAAGTGACAAAATGCCAGAAATCGAGATATGTTTGGACGAAGACATGTATTCCAGTCCTCAGAAGAATGGATTGGATTTTATGTCGTTTTACTTAAATGAGTGGTTGGCAGACATTTGGCTAACTGTTGGCGAACAGCGATTCCCGGCTCATAAGATCCTATTGGCCCTCAAGAGTGAAGTCCTGAAGAAGAAATTCACTGAAAACTCAATGCTTAGAAAACTTGAGTTCGAGGGCTCTTCACCCGAAACACTCAAAGCTTTCCTTAAATTCATTTATGGGAACAGTTATGTCAAGAATCACGACATCTTCATCGCCCACTCACTCATGCGATTGTCTCAAGAGTTCCAGATCTCTGATTTGCCACTCCTTGTCATCGAAGAGATAACCGCTTTGATTGACAACAATAACGGCTTTCTTAATGTCAGTTCTTTCGGACAAATCCTCACTTTTGTGGAGAACTACAAACTAACTAAAGTTCACTCAAAAGTGATCACATTTGGAGCCGAACACATCAAAGACATCCTTCAGACGGAATTCATCACATTTGAAGATAACGATAAGATCCAAAGAGTGGTCTCAGCACTAAAACCCACTCAAACGCAGATTATGGAAGCGCTGACCCCCGAAGTCATTATACTTTCCTCTCGTAGTCCTCAAGAATTTGAAATCTTCATCGATCTGACGAAGTGTTCGATCAAAGAACTCATCGATTTATACGAGAGAAAAATGTTCGCCACTTATGAGCCGAATCTGCTCTCAATGGCAAAGAACAGATCCAAAATCCTCGAAGACCTCCTCAGAGGCTCTCTTAAGTAACACATTCTTCAATATATCTCATATTTGTCTGTATTTTAAAGATATCTCATTCTAATGACAATTATTGAAATTTGTATTATTTTTGCATTTTTTTAATCTTTAATTTCTTTAAACATTTCTTCAAAAAATAAGAATATTTTCTCAAAAATTGTTTTATATCTTTAATCCAATGTTTGGAACAAATAATTATTTTATATATAACTAAAGAAAGAAATTATATAATAATTACAAATAAATGTCTTTTCAATTATCAAACTTTTTGCTTAGCAGCGAATGTGAGGAATATTTGCTCTAAAGAGGTCTGTCCTACAGAATAATCTTCAATTAATAGGCGTTCCTTTGCTCTATCGATGGCCCCAAAAATCTTAGACCAAGAGATGGATTTGTTATTGATTTGAAAAGTGAGTGAATTGTAATGAATTTCCTTCACTTCTGTTCCTTCGAATGTCTTTTGCATGAAGTCTACCACTCCTTTGATAGTCATTTTGATGTCTTCACCAGAAGTCGATACTTTGATGTAAACGATATATCCTTTTCCGAACTTATTCTTTAAGTGTTGAGGACTTCCAATGCAACAGATCTTTCCGTTGACCATAATTATCAGTCGATTGCAAAGGGCTTCACATTCTTC
>JAQIWF010001734.1:0-10987 GCA_034694965.1 Ceratozetes gracilis | reverse complement strand
AGATACTTTTCGAAATATTAGCTTCCAAAATTTTGAACTTTGACGGCCCCTCGCCGTAATATGGTAAGGGGTAGGTCGACTTTGAAAACAGAAAATTATAGCTTTTTCATCAGAGAATCGAGTTCTGCCATGTACCCATCTCAGTTAAGAGGTCAAAAAATAAACGGACTTAAGCTGGAGATACTGCCAAGTTCTTTGTTATAAAAAGGTATTAGCTATGAAATCACATCATGCAAAAAATTTTATGTATTTAAATTACTAATAAACTGTAATTAATTGTAAATATCTTATTTTTATTAAATGATCAAGCATAAAAATGAAAAGAAAGTTTAACAAATATTTAAAATATGCTTCAGGGTTATAATTACAAAGATTAAGTATTCAATTGCGATCATGAAATGCGGAAGGATCGATATCGTATTTTTAATGAGCTTGAAACTTATGAAATAAGCATGTTTTTTATTTATTATGAATTTATTATTTAGAGCAGATCTATTAGAAGTTTTAAAAAATTTACCCTTGATTAAATAAATTAAAGATTAAATTTTTATTTTTGAATTAAATATATCATAGCGATTATTTGCTACCATGCTAGTAGTTGTCAACTTGCTCTGGTTTTAAACTGTAATGAAATTCTCAAAAATGTTTTTACTGTATCAGTATTTAATAATTTTGTTATTTTGACAGGATCGATTTTATCGATAACTGATTTTTTAACAATTTAAATTTTGTTATTAAATAATTTTGTACATTAATTTTTTTAATTAATTGATTGTTAATTCCAGCTAACTTTATATGACATTACACAATGAACAGTTTGATGACCAAGCTTAAACGAACCCTATGGGATATTTTAGCTAGATTCCTCCCCTTGGCCATTCTTGGTTTAGGAATTTTCCATAAATCATTAATATTCACAAACCGTAATATAATTTATTAAAAACTATAAATACGGTTAAAAATTGAACAAGTTAAGTTGGTCTACAAAACGTTTGTTTATATTTTTTAGCTATAAAAAAATTGAGGTAGCACTAGATTTTAGTTACAATAGGTTGATTCTTAGTGAAAACTCTCTGATGATTACCATGTTCATCTCACAACTTACATTTGCATAATCATCTATTCTTATCGGTAAAATAATTGACTCACAAAATAATTTAAATTGAGTTTATTTATACAGAAAATGAGAGAAAGGAATGAAGTCTTTTAACAATTTATGATTCAAAGTAGAGTCCTATTTAGTAACCGCCAGATTTACCGCCATAACCACCAGAGCTACGTCCACCACCACCATATCCTCCACCTCCATATCCACCACCACCTCGGGAACCACCATATCCACCACCACCGAATCCACCGCCAAATCCTCCACCGCCGAATCCACCACCACCAAATCCTCGGCCACCACCACCGCCTCCACCTCCGCCTCCAGATCCTCGGGCAACAATGGTCTGGATCTCCTCCTGGACGGGGTTGATCTCTTGGATGATTCTTCTAAATGGACTGATCACTTCTCGTACTTCTTGAATGATAGGTTTGGACACTGAATGGAACAACATATGGGGCTCATCCTCAGACTGAGAGTGTTGACTATCTCCACCACCGCCCTCATGAGCTTGGTGAACATTGATATTGGATGAGGATGAACGAAAGAGAACGTTCAATGGGACTGAGTTAGATCCAACTTCAATGGTGGTGGGTGACACACTACCAGTTGAACCCACATCTCTATAATCAATGCTGTGTCGGGTGTGAATAGCAGCAGGGATAACTCCACCACCTCCACCACCGCCGCTTCGGCCACCACCACCATAACCTCCACCTCCATATCCACCACCACCTCGGGAGCCACCATATCCTCCGCCACCTCCTCCACCATATCCTCCAGCCAAACAAACGGCAACCAAAGCCGATGCGATGAATACCTGTTTAACAAATAAGTGTTAATTAAGAAATGGATAGAACTTAAGATATGACTCACTCTCAACATTATATTCGAGTTTGTTTTATGAGAAGAAAACTAAAAGAAGTTTTGATTTGATTTTTTTTGAAACCTTCACTGCTTTTATATACCTGCAAAAATAAAATTGGAGTACAATAAGTGTTAGCCCTTTCCTCCTGTAATCAGTTAGAAGACTCATGACTTGAATTTTAATTCCAAGTTTATTACTTCAAGAATTTCAATTGTGTTTTGGTTTCACATATCATAAAGATTGTGAAAATCCTAATATATTGAGTTGCCCAAGGTGCTCAATTTAGCTATGGTCAAATAATTAATACCTAATTATTATATGGTTAACAGCAACTATTGTCATAAATATCAATCTTGGTCATTTTAAATTAATGTCAACTTATAAATCTTGTTATATGTGTCTAGGTAATCCCATTATTGCCCTCTAGTCATTATAAAAAACCTATTGAATTTCATGGACTTTTGCCTAAAATTATCTTGGATTTTAATTTTAAAAAAAAGTTAAGTAGAAAATATATTAGAAAACTAAATATTTTAAGCTTGTTCATCCTGACTGTTACTTTAAATGCTTCAATTTTTTTATCACGATACTTTTAACTTACAGACACAATAGCTGATTAATAACTAGATAGAAAGTTATTATTTATCGTTGCGAAAGTTTAATAAATAATTGCAAAATGCTTCAGGGTATTAATTCATAAATTAAATATTCAATCAAAATCACGCTATACGGAAGGATTGATAATTTTTTTTAATGTGCATGACACTTTCGAAATAACAAGTTTTACAAATTCATTAATTAAAAAAAATTCATTGGAAGTTTTAATAAAACTTGACCTTGATTAAATTAATTAAAGATTACATTTATAATTTTGAAATCTAATATATTACTATACTATTTATTATAGTTGCTAGTAGGTCTATTAGTTGCCCAGTTACTCTTGCATAAAAACTGTAATGAAACTTACGAAAAACTTTTAATTTTAACAAAAAATTTTGTTAAAATACCTGGATTATTTTAATTCTCCATTTTCATGCAATTTTTTTGAAACAGCAGAGTGAATTGAATTCTTACCATGTTAAATTATTTTATGTTATATTACTTTGTCAAAATAATTCTTTTTTTTCTTAATTGTCCACCAAGATGATTTTGTTCAAAAATATCACATATTTATTATCAATCGCATTGCATATTACAGTTTAAAAAGTTGTGAAGTTCATCTCCCAATAATCTAGTTCTGTTTTGCACATGCAATATCAAATTCTAATAAATAAATTTAAACAGCTTCTATTTTACTAGTTGAATTTATAATCATAAAATTTTAGTTATAAGAAATTAGGAACTCAGGAAAATTATTAATTGAAAATGCTTAAATA
Source organism: Ceratozetes gracilis (assembly GCA_034694965.1). NCBI lineage: Eukaryota > Metazoa > Arthropoda > Arachnida > Sarcoptiformes > Ceratozetidae > Ceratozetes > Ceratozetes gracilis. The sequence continues at coordinate 7,638 of JAQIWF010001734.1, read as the reverse complement.
AATTAGTTAGATTTAAGCCAGATATGAATAGATGAAATGTGAAGTGTATTTATTACCTAGTTCAATCAAATTTTTATTACAAAGAATTGTTCACGAAACTTGTCGTTAAATACCTTGATTATCTGACAAGTATCCTTGATTATCTGATTATTGCGAGATTGTTAAATTTATAGCAATATTTGTCACCAAATATTAATTTTTATTTAACTTGATAAAAAAAATAAGTTTGAGAATAAAACAATTAAGAGAATTTGGAGACAAATAATCAAATATACCAAGAGCAAATTCTTTTTAAAATTAAAATAAAATGTCAATATTTGAAAATTTCATTTACAGTATTTACAATAAAATTTTGTTCTGAAACTAAATACTGTAATTTTGTCTATTAATTATACTTGAATATAGGACCTTGTTCAATTTGTTTGTGTGGATGGGTGGGTGAACGACTAATCCTTTGATATTTTTTATTAATTTGTTGCAACTTGTAAATTAAATGCCGATTAATGTCGTGGTATTAATAATAATACAAATATAATCTATAATTTATCTGAATCGTGCAAGTTTATTTGCAAGTGAAAGTTTATCAAAGATTTAAGGTTTTTTCTTGCTAATATTGTGAATTGCGAAAATTGAATTAATTCGGATTAGAGTTCTTGCATAATTTGCAGCCAACAGTATTACACCACAAAAACTAGGAATGATCAAGGTAGAAATTACTTTGCTTAAGAAACAAAAACCTTTTTACACCTATAAAAGAGTAATTAAAAATTACTCTCAAAATATTCACCCAACAAATACCTTGAGCATCCCCTTAGGACATGAGTCAATGGCTATACTTGTAATGCATAACAATATCCGAGCAAAAGTTAATCATTCCATCAATTAATAGATGTATCACGAATTTGATCCATTCAATTATTCATAGGGAATATTCACTGATAGGAAAGTGATGATCTAACAGAATGAACACTACTAGGTCATTAATTGCTGCACAATAATTAAGCTTCTTAAAATTCACAGGGGGTTTCCACAACTTCATGGCAATTAAGTTAATCTAGTCCTTTGCAAAATTCTCATTAAAGGTTACTAGGTCAACGTAGGAAAGAAGCTTAACAAGGAATTTTAATCAATTATAATTAATGAATTGTTAGCGAGGTAAATTTATAAATAACCCAGAATCTTGGACTGGTGAGTTATAATAATAGGCAAAACTAGAAAATATACTAGGCTTTTCAAGTTAACTAGAACATCACGAATAATTAAATACACAACTAATTAATAATTGAATCATGTATGTTCTAGATAAAAAATTGTTTTTTATTGATTAAAATTCTATTTCAATGGAATTCCAATTAAGATGTAATTTTTGACATTTGAAAAATTGATAGTATATTTCAAAATCCATGGAAAATAATTTAGAATTTGACATAATTTTCCACTTCATTGCTGAGATTTCTTCAGTAGTCATCCGGAGAAGGGGTAGAAAAAGGCGAAGGAAGGGAAGGCGTGGTGATTGTTGATAGTGATATATTAAAAATAATGTTCCATGGTAAGAAGGCGTAGAATTTTTATCAAGCAATTAATATTATTAATTAATTGGTGAGTTTAGTTTTGAGAAGAGGAAGAAGTAGTATATAGTTTCACGTTTTGTGTGTTTTTATTAATACTTTTATTGGAAATAATTTAATATTAATTTTCCATTTTATTACTCAATCGTCGTTTGATTAGTCGTTTCATCTGTTAAATTCACATAAAAAGGTAATTTTATTAGTTTTATCATGGTCATTCCTAAAGTATCAGTGCTCATTCATATACACAAGTCCTTGGAATTATTAATTAACATGGAATTAATAATGAGATAATATCTTGATATTATACACTGAAGTCTATTTATAGGTAAAGTTGGCTTCACTGCACTACAGATTTGTAATGCAATGAAGCCATAGCTACACATGTGATGTCTTAACTGTAATGATCCTGTCAATTTAACCAAGTTACTATGAGTACTGATCGTAATCATGCAAAGACAGAAGAAAAATTGACACTTGCATGTATCAAAATAATGAGATTAGCACCGCCTCTCTTAAATATTTTATCTGTCCCCATATCGGTACCTGCTATCGGGCCTTGGCGACTTGGGAATGGGTGATCTGGAACGCGATCTGCTGGGTGGCGTTCGTGGCCGTCCTCTTGCCATGATAGGCGACGCTGACCTGCTCCTGGACCTTTTGAAGGAGAAGAGGAGGAAACATAGTAGAGGTCACTTGGTCATAATAAAGAGGATTTTTGTGTGTAGAGATGTGTGATGAGTTGAGTAGTGGTTGTAATAGTAGTTTTTTTTAATAAATTATCATAAACCTAGATGGCCAAGCTAATTAGTGAGTATTCTTGGTCAATCATTGGAGAAGTTGAGTAGTGGTTGGGCTAATGTGTACCTCGAATATCGTCTGCGATTTGTATAGCGATCACTGCCACGACTGTCGCCCCCTCTGGCGTAGGGTTCGCCGCCGCCTCGTCGGGAGCCACTGCGTGGAGACCCACTTCTTGGGTAGGAGTCGCCGCCACCCCGACCGCCGCCTCCCCCACCGTAGCGGCCTTTTTCGTGACGAGATTTGCCCGTGGACAGCTCTACTCGTATTCGGCGACCACACAGCATCCTGGTAGAGAATTAAGCACAATAATTAGAATAATATTTTTGAAAATTAATTATGCAAGCTCACTTAAATGCTGACAAATTAAGTACTACTTATTATTCATTAAATTCCTTAAAAGTCCTAAAAATGAATTTAAAATATGACTTAAGGGTAAAACTGTGCACTAATTATGACAAATGCAATAAATCATCAGATATTCCGGATTAGACAAGAGTTAATTGAAATAAATTAGAATTTATGCATGGTCACATGTGATGAAATAATGTGGGATGACCAAGCACCTTGCTATCATAGTTATTGCCAAATAATTCCCCAAAATTTTATCAAAACAACAAAGTTTTCTCGTTTATTCTTAGCTCTATGTTTGCCCACAAATAGAGGGATATTTAAAATAATTTAATTAAAGTTATATTTTGATAGACAGTCACCCCCTCGGCTCACCCCTTGTCAACCCCCTTGTGATTAATCATTGATTTTGTTGTTGGCATTCATTTTAGATGATTCAGATGTTTCTCGAAATAGATTAGTCAAGTGTTGTGTTATTTCCGGGATTTTTGACAATAACAGGATTATTGAAAACTATTAGGATTAGCTTGTTATTCAATCTTTTATTTAATTTGTCTAGCTCAAATAAAAACAATAATAAGTCTAGCATGCTTACTTTCCATCCATGGCGCGGACAGCATCACGTGCGTCACGAGGATCCTGGAACATTACAAAGGCAAAGCCGGGTGGGTTTCTGGCTACCCACACCTATTTATATGGATAAAATAACCATGTTCGTAATTATACAGGAAATATTAGTTGTTATGATGTTATGACTAGATTAAGCTTAATTATTAGCTCACGCTTACCACATTTAATAACAACAAAAGTTTGTTCTAGTTAAATATTTACACATAATCATTATGAATTATCTCATACATTATGAGCTTGGTAAACTTTTAAACAGTAAATTAGTGCCTAAAATGACCATGTTCACAGTTCATACCTCTTTAAGGGGGCCATAATAGCCAAATGCGTCCTCAAGCTCATGTCGTGTGCCATTATTTCCCAGCTCACCCACATATACCTTGCAATCTAAAGGTACGTTCTCTCTGCCTCCATATCTACCCGACATTATTTGATAGGCTGTTCACCAAATAATCAATTACTCTGTCAGTGATTTGGCTCAGAATAGAAAAAATTTATCAAATTTTCAAAAAAAATAGATGATATGCTGAGCGCTCTGTTGTGTTTGAGATTAAGGAAAGGCGCACGAAATTCAGTATAACTGTGCGCTAAGCACACAGACTGTAACACAGACACAGCACAGACAATGAACCAAAATGGTTGAAAGCAGTCAATTACCAGTTTCTGGTGTTGAGGCTGTGCTGCACAGATGCTGTGCTGTAAGCCTCGGATTTGGGTTACGACCCAATTCAGTGATTTTGTTTTGGTTTAGTTTTAGTATCTTTTAATGTAATACATTATGGGTTGTAATATATAAAGATTTATCATAAAAAGAACCAAATCTTTTGATACCAATACAGTTATACTTAAGACTTTTGAGATTATATCTGTTAATATCCCTAAACTTATTCCGGTTTCGTATGTCTGTCCTCTCAATCAAGTTTTGTTTGTTCAAAATAAGCTTGTTTTTTTTAATTTAAATAATTGAAACTATTTTAAAATGACCTTGAAGTGTTTACTCTAGTAAACTGTAATTATTAAGTGAATTGTCATCATTTTAAAACTTTGAATGATTACTTTTTACCTTGGCGCGAATAGATATTGTATTATATTTTAAGATATACCTATTAATTTAAATTGCTGTTTGAAATAAAATTACAATAGATAAGAGAATCAAAAATTTCAATCTTGTTAAATATAAAAACTGTAATTATTGCTTCAAAATAAATCAAATATTAGCTGTTGAAAGTTACATGAATAAATCGGCAAAATTTCTGCCAATGTATTTTTTCAATCTATCACTTATACAGCTGTTAATTATAACCAGATTAATTAATATCACAATAAAAAATATGCTATTAATTAAATTTAAACATGGACTTCTCGATCAGAGGTTTCAATAGGGGAAAGCATTGCGTGAATGCCCTTTGAGTAGGAGATTAACCCCGTCCAGGATGAAATCCAGACTATTGTGGTTAGAGGAACAGGTCAAAAAAGCGGTGGTTATGGTGGTGGTCGCAGCACAGGCGGCTACTGTGGTATGTCTTGTAGTTATGGAGGAGGTTTTGGTGGATTTGGAGGCAGCTCTGGTGGTTATGGCGGTGGTTCCCGAGGAGGCTATTAAATAAGCATTAATTGTTTGACTCAATCATATGACTCATCGCTTTCTGTAATTATTTTTAAATAAATTCATTGGATATTTAATTTTGGATACTTATTTAAATCTACACAAGATGACTTTAGGGCCATTCCTTCATATTAAAATTATCTGACCAAATTCTTGCAAACTACTCCCAGGTCCGGATTTTAGGATAATTACTTCTCATTAAAATTAGTCGTCAAATTTTGAGAATTACCCCTAAGTTTCTTGATTTTAATGAGCTTGCTTATTTGTGTATTATCTCTAGGATAGGAGTAATTTGATAATCATTTTTTTAAATATTCAAATAAATTATTCAAAAATACTTTGAAGATTTTGTATATCAGCCAGGTGAAATTAAATTCTGATTGTAATGGGATAAAAATGGCAATTAGAAAAAATTTTAAGAGAAACTTAAACATAATTAAAACATTTGTTACTACTTTCTAATTAAATTAATTGGACAAGATTTTAAATTCAAGGTGATTTCAAAGTTAAAATTACATTTTAAAAATTTTGTATGTTAATTTGCAAACAGAGTAGATTATTAATATAATAAGTTTATTATTTGACATTATTACGCAAATGACAAACAATTAACTTGAACAATTGACTTAAAAAAAGGACAAATGACATTGATAACTTAATAAAAACAAAAGTTTTAAACATTTATTCAAAGTAATAATTATGAAAATAATCATTGGTTTCTAAAATAACTACTAATTAATAATAAGTCCTATTTAAGGATTTAACTAAAATTCTGACTCAAATGATAACATAAAACATATTACAAACTGTATTTTTGTTCATGCTCACATTTTGATATACACAAACATATTAGAAAGAGTGAAATCTCGACTTATTATACAATTATTGTACAAATGATAACATTAAACATATTTTGATGAATAAGTTACAGCTTCTAGTCAAGTTTAAGCCTTTCTTTACTTTTGCTAGTGTTTTAATAATTTATTACAAATGCATATTAATCGATACCTTATAAGAGGACAAGATCAATCAGCCCGTAACAAATTATCTAGTAAAATTTTAAGAGAAAACAATATTACATATCTAGATAATTTAATATAACCAAATTGCGAAAGCATTTCAATATTATGTCTTATCTGAAATTACTTGTCTATAAATTAAACTTTTATTTAAAAATTGAGCAAGTTCATTACATTGTTTTAAAAGATTTACTAATAGAATTTCAGAATTATAGACTGTATTTTTGTTCTTGCTCACATTTTGATTTATTCAATCACATTACAGAAAGTAAAATTTCGACTCACAATAGCATAAAATATAGTTTGAGGAATAAGTTACAGCTTTTAGTCAAGATTAAGCCGGTCTTAAATTTTGCTAGATTATAACTCATTTATATCTAGGTAATTTAAATAAGAACTAATTGCTATGATTAAGTATTTAATAAATTAATACGCAATTAAATTAGTTATAGATTACAAATAATTTAGATTTTGTTATAATATTAAAACTCAATGAATGAAAGCAAATATAAATTATTATTTAAGTCAAAATTACAGCTTAAAAGTGTTAATAATTAAATTTCTAAAAATAAGCAAGGTATTTTATTGATAACTAAATATTGACAATAAAATTATAATATTTGTGTCATAAGTTTTCTATACTTTAATTATAAAAAATTCAGTTAGCAACTAATGCTTAAATTAACTAACATTGGCCAAGAAAACCAAGATGAGGTGCATTAATTTCAATGAGTATAAATTAAAAATAATCAAGGTAGCCTCCACTACACATCAACTTTGAAATTAGATCGAATCAGATTTGCGAAACATATTCAATTGAAACTTTTATGAATGAGCAAGTTTATTTTATAAAAAGAGAAGCAGAGATGTGTTTTGCATTGGGTTTAAAACTTATATATTATTTCTAATTATAAATCAATTTTAATATTTCAAAAATCTATTATAAATTCTTATTTATTGACAACTACTAAAAATGAACAAGACAACTCACAATTGTCAGCACATAACAAATTATTTACTAACATTTATCGATAAAACAACATTAAAATATCTAGATGTTTAATATAACTTTAGTTATGAAAATAGTGAGAATGTATTTCATTTTAATGTTACCGGAAATTAATTGTCTAGAAATTAAACTTTTAATATGCTAAGGATTGAGCAAGTTCATTAAATTGAAAAAATAAAGAGATATGTATTTGCCCCGAATAGGAAGAATTAGAAAGTAAATAATGAGCAAGATTACTCACATAATAACCAAATTGTTATTAATGTGCAAAATTAAAACAAGATAAAAATATCTAGGTAGTTTACATCAAAATAACTTTAGTTATGGAGACATTGTATTTCAATGTAATGTAAGCTCAGCTCAATTTTTAGGTAAATGTTTAAAAAGTGAAATAAATATTAAAACAAATGAATTAAATTTAAATTTATATAAAATATTTTAGAGAATCTTTTGAAGTAAATAAATATTAAAATAGAATTAAATTGAGTTTTATTTTAATTGAGTTATCAATAAAACTAATGATAAGTTAAATACTGTAAACATGGCATTAATAGAGAAAATGAGTTACATTAGAAAAATCAATGTGTTCTAGTATTCCTGCACATTGAAGTGATCTGGCTTTATCCTATATCTTCCTTGTGTTCAGTCGAGCGAGAG
>JAQIWF010001733.1:0-10992 GCA_034694965.1 Ceratozetes gracilis | reverse complement strand
TTATTTTCATCTAATTTGTATTAAATTTTATAAATTAAGATAAATATTTGTTAAGAGTATGAGAGTATAAAATCAATGTTTGGTTTTCCAATCGATATCCGGATTTATTATATCCTTTATATTCTATAAATAAAAATATTTGGTTTTTATAAAATGTCGTAACATTTGATGGTTTGCTTACAGAGTATTTTCCAGTCCAGTATTGATAGAAGTAATAGAGAGCTACGCCTGGAATGGCCACTACAGAGATACAGGTCAAATACCAGCCCAAAAATGTTGTCCAAAACGGATAAACATAACCATTGTATTCGAGTTTTATGTAAAATTTGTATACAAATGATATCAATAGAAGAAGCTGTAAGAAGAGATTCATTTATGAGAAGTGGTAGCAATTGTATGATTTGTTACCCCTATAATCGTTGGACAGACATATTTCCAGATCACTTTCCAATACATGTATGGCGTAGGATAAACGCCTATCATTTCTTTGATGTGATCCATATATTTGTCGGTTCCATAAACCCAGGAGACGGCGACCACTTCTGTCAACCCAATGATTAGGGCCGAAGTGGTAGCACAGTATGAGTCCACTAATTGAAAGTAATACATACCGGCCTATAAGCAACAAATTCGGTAATTAGAAGAAAAATGGAGACATTTTTAACAATTGATTACATGAGTGCAGAATATAAGCCCACAGTTGAACATAACCACACAAATGAGGCCAACGATATAAATCTTATACTTGCGTTTGTTTGGTATCAGATCGAAAATAGTAGTCAACACACTTTCAAGGGTTGAGTTCATTGACCCCAAACCCAACAGAATCATCATAAAGAAGAATATAATGGACCAAATCTGTCCGCTTGGAAATTTGGCCACAGCTTCGGGATACATAATAAAAGCGAGCCCAGCTCCTTTAGTGGCCACTTCAGAGATATCGACTCCCCGCTCATAAGCCATGGATCCCATGTATGTGAAGATAACACAGGCGGCAAAAATACTCGTAAAACTGAAATACATTTCCATTAATTTGATTATACAATAAGAATTCCTTCAGACCTGTTCCCCACTGCTATTATTATGGCGTCTCTTAGGAGATGATTATCGAAGTGGTTATAACTACTGAGTGTAATGACTGTACCCCAGGCCAGACCTGAACATCAATTTGGTTAAATATATATCAAATATTTTGAAATATGTGATACCGAGTGAATAGAATATCTGTTCGCTGGCGTCGATCCAAATGGAGGGCGACAACAGTTTGGAGAAGTTGGGAAATACCAAGTATTTTATGCCATTTAATGCTCCGTCGAGTGTCAGACCATAACACAGGAGTATAGTTAAGCAGATATAAGGAAATATTGCAGTAATATATGAAACCTTTAAATAAAGAATTGTTTTTAATTTATAACTCATTATTAATATTAAATAACTTTTCCAATGCTTTTGATTCCTTTTGAAAGCGAGAGAAAGACGAGAAACCAGGATAAGAATAAGCAAAGTACTGTCCTCATGTTTAACTCAAAGATATGGTTAATAGAATGGGTTATTCGCAGCACTTGATTGTGGAAATACTCGTCCGCCGGTGTCTTAGCGTTAGATTTATTTGTTTTGGTTTCACTGCAATCCTCAGTATTCCAGTCGTTATCTATTTTTCAGTTCAAATTTCTATTACATTCTATTAATGAAAATTTGAAGACTGACTGCAGTGTTTCCAGGGTAAATCATCCAATGTGAAAGAGGCAAAGAAGTAGTAGAATACCCAGGCCAGTAAAGTATTGTAATAGATGGACAAAATTGAAACCATCACAAACATTGCGACACCGATTCCTTGGAATATTGGTATAAATCTAAACGAGACTAAGAATTACACCCTTTTAGCTATAAATTAGATGACATACTTCCAAACAGTTATTGTTCCGTGTGCTGTGCATTTGTGTGTTAAAGGTTAATCACAGGAATGAGCAAGGGACTATCACCCAAAATCTAAAACTCAATTTCATCTATCGTTAAATTCTAACAAAATCTAATCACAACTATGAAAAGATACTTCATTTACTAATTTGATAAAAACTCTCCCATTACCCCCTCTCCTTATAGGCATTAAGCTTGCTCATCCCTGTGGGTAATAAGTTAGTAATAAATTGATATTTAAACCAGAATATTGTCCAAGAGTCATTTCCATTAAGAGGACTGGAATTCCAAGAAATATAACACAAAGGAAGTATGGAATGAGGAACGCCCCTAAGAATTATGCCAACAATTTATGATTGAATTAATCAAACAATTAATGACATACCGCCGCCATTTCGATAACAGATATAAGGAAATCTCCAGACATTGCCTTAATTTTAAATAAACAGACTTTAGATTCATTTGATTTAAAACGAGTATTAATTTACCGAAACCGACAACAAAACTAAGAGTTGTGAGAATAAACTCCATTTTTTGTCCCCATTTTCCTCTCTTACTTCCTTCGCTTAACTCTGAAGAAGTCTTCGCAACGGCCAAAGAATTAGTTTTTTGGTCATTTAATTCAGACATTTCACACAAATTTTATGAAATTTATGAAAAATTCAATCAAAAATAACCGTTTAATTGAGTAATGATTCGATTACTAATGAAATTGTTATCAAAATAATAAACAATTAATGAAATCTTTTTATTTGAATATTTGACTAAACTTTGAGTAAAACCGAAACTTCTGGTCAAACATGTAATGAAATGTTGGCTCTGTTTTTATTTGACATTTTTAGTCACACTTTCGCTACTTTTGCCCGAATTCTTATCCTGTTCTTCTCGCGGCTCATTCTTCTCCCCTCTGAAGGGGTCGTTAACTAGTTTTCTTTCCAATGAAATGGGAGAATAGGGAATGGCTTTTCTTCGGGCGGAATACGACTTATCTGACGTTTCTTTCGTCGATTTAGGATTTTGTGAGCTCTTATTATTCCCATCAGCCGATTGATAGCCTTGAGTGTTGGCGCCTCCACTTCCTCCTATCAAAGGCTCCTGTTGTCCAGCATTTACTATCGAACTACGACTGGGCTGACCATAACAGCAAAACCATATGATTATACCAATGATTATGAATATGAGGAACACAGAAGCACACACTCCTATCACAATGAATACCTCTATTGGCACGGAATATGAGTTACTACTTGGTCCTGCCAATCTGTCTGCCGAAGGGAGTGTACTCATAACATAAGCATACCTTTCATTAATAAGCAATAGGATTATCAAAAGACTGTTCATAATCTTGATTTGGTTTCACTCAAACTCTTTTCAATTAAATAATTTATTAGAATTTGTTTCAATGATTTCTATTTTGAACTCAAATTAACAATTAAATGAAAAACGAGATTTAAATTAATGATGACATTGATGAGGGTAATATTTTTAAGAAATTCAAGGAAATTTTGGTTTAAATTTAGTTAAATGTACCTAAATTGCTGAATTCAAAACCCCATTTAGATTTGGTGACCAGTACATTTTAATTACAAAACTACTTTGCGTTGAGAATGAATTACTTGATTCAATTAAATTCTTAGGGATAGACTATTGAGCTCTTTTAAAGAGTGTTTTTGCTCTTAAAATGCTTTGTAAGCAATAAATTCGATGAAAAAAATGAAATACTTGTTAAAATCAGTTAATGTTAACAAAAATGTTTGTGTCGGACCTCAGGGGGTATTCGCAAATACCCCCTCCCAATAACAACCTCTGATCATAAACTCGAACAATATTTGTCAAAAGACATATTATTATTGGTCTTCCTGTTGATAACGAATTACAAATTATTTGATGCAATCATTTCAATCTCTGGGATACCATTCAAATAATTTTATTGTTTCGATGGATAATGACTTGAGTTTTGTTAATAATTCTAATTATGTTTAAAATTGTGGCAATTATTATATTATCTACAAACTTATGTTGGGCTCAATTTGATTCTTTGACTGTAACCACTCAGTCGGGTCCTGTAAGAGGAAAGAGATATGAATACAAATCAAAGTTCAATCAAAGACCAATCGATGCATTCATAGGCATTCCATATGCAAAACCTCCGGTTGGGGACAACCGATTCAAAGTAAGTTATAATTTGAATGGATTTGCTTTTGACCTCAAATTCTATGAACAGTCGCCTCAAACAATGGCGGTTTGGACGACGGAAAAGGATGTAACCAATAATCAGGTGATGTGTCCTCAAGTTTATCAAAGATTCAACTTTGAGCTAAAAGAGCCGATTCGTGAGGACGAGGACTGTCTTTATCTCAATATCTTTGTTCCCTTTTCAACAGTAAGTCATTTAGTTATATGAAAATTATTGACTGGAATTGGATATAAGCGCCCAAACAGTGGTTTTCCAGTTATGTTTTACATTCATGGGGGTCAGTTCCAGTTCAGTGGCAAAGATTTCTATCCACCTCAATATCTGCTCGACAACGATGTCATTTTGGTCACAATTAATTATCGGCTCTCCATTTTAGGTAAGTTAAGTCAACCCTATATTAACAGTGGTCACTATAGGGGAAGGTATTGCGGGTTTTCAAAAGCTTAACATTAAGTCTGCGGACACCGGTCTGTCGAAGTTCTCAAATCCTAGGAGAGGGTAATTAATGAAATACCCCCTGAGTTTCGAATTAATGGTAGCCACTGTACAGTAATAATAATTTTATTTTAATGATTTAGGATTCCTCAGTACTGGAGATAATAATTGTGCAGGGAACTTTGGAATACAAGATCAAATTGCTGCACTTAAGTGGATTTCTACTAATATTAAATTCTTTGGCGGAAATCCTCAAAATATCACTGTTTTCGGTCACGATTCGGGTGCTATTTCAACGTCAATACTTATGATATCCCCCCAATCGTGGGGTCTCTACCAAAATGTTATAATAAGTAGTGGTTCTGTCTTTACACCCAATTCTGTCAAACTTCCCGACATTCATACGGCTCTTGATTTCGGTCGAGCAGTGAATTGTGATTTGAGTTCACATTTGGAAATCAATTCACAGAATATAAGTCAAAAACTGATAGAATGTTTGCGAACCAAATCTGTTGAGGAACTGATGTCTGCTTCAAGACTTGTAGGACTCTATCCAAACACTTTTCAATTCACATTTGGTCCGGTCATTGATAGCAACACATCCTCTTCTGTTATAACCGATCAGCCAATAAGACTCTTTCGATCGGGAAACTACTGGAAGACCCCATTAATGATGGGATTGACACTAAATGAGGGATCACTCGACTATTTCGCATATTATGACAAAATCAAAGACTGGTCTCTCACTGAAAAAATTGAAGAATTATTCGGAAATTTCAATTATAATGAATTCTATTCAAAATTATTGACCAAATCTGTCGATTGGTTTTATTTTAAACGATTAAATGACACAAACATTGCTTACAATCCATTGGATATTAGAAAACATATCCAAACCTCTAATATATTAACACAAAACAAAGATTGGATTAATAGGGAAATGGAAGAACAAACTCTTATTGAGGTAATTCTCCAATCATTGGGGATTCAAACCATTTTATTAATAACTTATTTTTGCAAATTTTAGTCAATCGGCGATTATATGTACGGGTCGGCCAACACTCTGCTGTTGGACTTACATTCTCTCAACTCGAAGACGACTTATCTCTATATTTTAGAGCACTTGGGTTTGAAAACCTTTGGTACACTTCAGCGAAATGGTTCACAAATCATACACCGAAACCAATATGGAGTGACTCATATGGACGACATCTTCTATTTGTTTCCAACGCTTTATAATAATAACATGACCTCCACTTATGACGATCCGGTTATCAGAAGTATGTGTCAATACTTCGCATATTTTGCAAAATTCGGTAAATTTTCGCAAACAAATGGACACATCAATTACCAAATGTATGGCAGTTATTGGACCCCATATTCACAACAAAATCCATATTATATGAGGTTCTTGTCATCCAATCCACAGATTATGAGAGGTTTTAGAACCGATTACTTGAGTTTTTGGAATTATTTTGTCAGAGAAATATTCGATGATATTTATGCCAAAAGGAGTAATGAAAGCCAAATATCGGCACAATTTATAGGAACAGTTCAGTTGAGAGGAATGATTAAGTTTGGAGACAATAAGTTTGTCATCTCTTAGATATTAATATTCTTTTATTAACAAACAATTTGTAAGAAAATCTATGTATTTATTCGTCAGAATTGTCTTCACTTTCGTTTGTTTTAATTTTCTTTCGTTTCTTATCAATAGATTTTGAGTTTTTCTCTTTTCCTTTATTTGTTTTATTTCTTTTCTGAAAAAATCGTTTCCTTTTTTCCTTATTTTTTCTATAAAAACAAATTAAAAGAATTAATGAATAAATTTGAAGGGAAGGCATACTTTTTGTTGATTTCAAGCATAAACTGGGGGACATCACATCCAGAGTTCCGCATTATGTTAGCGATTGCACGTAAGTTCTCTGAGTCTTTCTCAGTGAAGAAGGTAATGGCCTGTCCTCTACGACCAGCCCTTCCCGTTCGCCCTTCGATGGAAGTTATTTTTTTTAAAATGAAAAGAATTGGAAATTCATTTGAAATACCGATTCTGTGAATATAAGAGACGGCAGAGGAGGGAAAGTCATAATTGATGACCAGATTAACTCCTTTGAAGTCTATTCCACGGCCCATAAGTTCAGTGCAAATAAGAAACCAAACCTTCCCCTCACGGAAAGAACGGACCACATTATCTCTTTGCTGTTGTGTCCGCTCAGAATGAATGACTTCCACATTAATTCCGTCAGAAATCAGTTCATTGAACAGTTGTATCGCTTTCTCTATTGTCTCAACAAATATAAGTACCGGCGCTTCGCATCCCTTTCTAATCAAATCCTTTAAAGCAATTAATTTTCCCTAAAATTAAAAATTATGTTAAAAATAAGAAAATAGTGACTCAAATGGAATACATTTTCTTCGCCAACAAAAGTCAACTTCTGGTCGACTACTTCTGCGGCTCTGTTTTTGCCGCCGACGATAACAGTGACCATATTGTCCAAATTGACCCTGGCCCACTTCTCTAACTCCACGTCATGTGTGGCACTAAACATCGCGTGACTTATTTTCGACGAATCGTTGCAATTCTCGAATATCACTGACAACTGGTCCCGAAATCCAGACTCAAAGAGTTTATCGCATTCATCGACTATAAGCCATTCAACACTTCACAGATGATTGCATTAAATCAAGGTATAGGGGAAAGTATAGGGGAAGGGCTACTTTTAAATGACTTACTTTTGTATATTGATAGCCTTTGGCTCCTGTTTTAAGAGCCAAACCAATCTATTGGGTGTCGTCACCAGAATATCATATTTGAGTTGAGAGTTGAGTCCGAACTTCTTTTTGGCTAAATTAACGTTTTTAATGATGTGAGCCCTGAGTCCGGTCCCATTTGAGATCCAAAGACATTCTCTATGTATTTGTTTGGCCAACTCTCGAGTCGGCGCCAGAATAACGGCCCTAAAGCCCACCTTTTGAGGTGACCTCAACTCATGTATAATAGGTATAAGAAAGGCAAGTGTTTTGCCCGAACCGGTCGGCGCACAGCATATGAGTTCCCGTTTGGCTAACATCAATGGAATGGCTTGCATTTGAATGGGTGTCGGCCCAAGAAATGCCGATTTATTGATATTATCTAAAATATTTTGGTCGACATTTAATTCATGGAAAGTGACAATCGGTTCGTTGACATCACTTCCGTTGACATAAATTCGGTTAACTTTTCGCAAATGATTTATTCGTTCAGTTCTTAATTCAATCATTTGTTTACGACTTTTCCCACTATTTTTCGACCTTTTCTTCAATTTTAACCCATCAACTGATTTGTTATCAATTATCTCATCTCTTATTCCAATCATATCCACAGTTTGGACACCATTTGTGTCATCACTTTTGGTGATATCATTTGTCTTAATCTATAATTTAAAACAAATATTAAATCAATTTATGGCCGAAAATAATAATATATTAATTTACCGAAAATTTTTTGACATCTTTTGCGTACTTCTTGTAATCAAATTTGGTTCCAATGATTAACTTCTTGAAGGGATCGCTTGAATTCATTTCATTTGATTGACTCTTAAACTGCAAACAATTCAATATTTATTAAATCAAAAGTGGATTCAATGAAAACAATGTTTGAATTTTAAAATAAGAGTTGACTTCAAGTCATGCTTTGGTTTGCAATCACTTTGAGAGACGACTGTCGGACAAACCGCTAACAACTCATATAAACTGGTCTCACATTCACTGCCAGAATATTCCCCAATAAAAGGGACACTTTGGCAAACCTGTCCACTAAAGAACATATTCATAGTTCAAATGTTTAAAATCTTTCAAAATAAGCTGGAAATGAGCAGTTTTTTGTCATAAAGACTATAATCTATAACGATCCTTGCTTAAAAGTTGAATCTTTATATTCTTTTAAATAAAATTGAGTAAATGAGTTTATGTTTCAACCCTGCTGTATAATATCTTTACGATTTATATCCGTATTCACAGTACATGTTCCGGATATATACTTTGATATACCCTTAACTCCTTAGAACATGCTCAAATTATTGCTTTTCTCAGAAAAGATTCTCGTAGAATATAAGCTATAAAAAGATCAACCTAGGCCCTATTTTTAGATTCCTAGCTAATTATTCTATAAAGGAAGTGAACTCTTGTAATGAACCTGGCTTCCATCAAGTTACCCAAATTAGACTAGACTAATTTAAATAGAACAAATTACCCAAATGTTTTTGCAACTGACTTGGGCTTAATCGACAAAATTTTGTCTTTTCTCTCAAAAGTTATTTTCATTTTAAAACTGAAATGAATTTTATTTTTGACAGAAAAACCAATAAAAGTTTGAAAACTATTTTTATATTTTGGTTATTATTGAAGAGAAATATTTCTGTATTTACTCGTTAAGTGTTGACTCGAAAGGTAGAAGATTTACAATTAGCGCGAATAACCATAAACTATATCATCCGAAATAATTGTCAAAATAAATAATAAAATATGATTTCATAGTTGTGTTAAATGAGGCGATAGTTTGAGTAAAAGTTGTCAAATATATTTCGACATTCTTTAGACACGAAATTATTGTATTTTTAGTTTAATAACTTATTTTCAAGGATTCAAATGCTATAAAACTCAAATTCTTGACATTATTTCGCAAATGTTCGCGAAATGTAATTGTTTTTAATTATAATGTGAGCCAAACTTTTCCCTTAAGAATAGGATCTGATTTATGAAGAGTTAGTCTAAGAGCCAATTCCTGCCATCGATTACATAAACGGACACATCCTTTAAGAGTCGATTAATGACAAAATTATTACTTAACTCATGGATAATACCATTAATTTGAATGGATGTTAATCTCAATAATTTAATCAATAGAAGGAATTTTTAATGATTTGATGAATATCCAGCAAACAATTAAAATACCGAAATAAATGTGTTAAAGAAGAAAATGAGTGTAAATATACGTTTAGAAAATTACATGGCTCATAACCTGATTGTTAATTAAAATAACACATCAAACTTCCTGCGTTGGAACACATTGATATGACTGAGTCCTTGGTTACTTCAACTTTAATTATGAAATACACGAATAATTACAGCGCTAACTATTTTCACATTAATTAACTCTTTTCAACACTATTTTCGACATAATGTTTAGAAATTTCAAATAACTTTGATTCAGTCGAATGACATTAATATCGAAAATTGTTAGAAATAATAAAAAGTCAGATCAAAAATTGCTAGTTTGAGGTCAGGTCACTCCTATAATGCAATTCAATACAAATCAGAAAACAATTAAATAATAACTACAAAAAATTATATTTTTTATAAACTTTTAAACAAAAATATTAAGAGTATATTAAAGCCAAAGTATTTCATTGATGCTTTAATTTTGATCTCAATTCTCCTTTTCATTAATTCACTTACATTTAATCATGCAAAAGTTGATATATTTCACCCATTTCTTTAATTGAGTCGATACATAGAAATTAAGGCTAATTCGCCAAAAGATCAAATGTTTTGCTTAATTCATAGTTTTCAAAATTATATGCTTTCCAACAAATACATTAAGTGAATACCAAATAAGTATTAACTAAACTAATGATAAGAGATTTCACTTTCAATTTGATTCACTTTCACAACAAAAAGATGAGTTCCACGCATATTGTGAAACGGTTTTGGTGATTATCAAATTGAAAACCAGTACATTTCAATTATAAAACTACTGGTGGTGAGAATGAATTGTCTTGATTCAATTTGAATTTGGAATCAATTCTTAGGCGTAGACTTTTGGACTTTTCTTAAGAGTTTTTTGTTCTTAAAATATGTTTTGTCAGCAATTTATTGGAGGAAAAAATGAATTACTTATTAAAATCGAATGTTTGTGCGAAACAACTCATAAATAATTTGAAAATGTTTGAGTTCAATGACCTATTAAGTAATATTTGTTAACATTATTCAAGTTATGACCTCTCAGTGCTCAGCTTTGATAATAATTGAGGACAAACTATGGAAATGACGCTTCTTTTAGAGGAATCTTAGAAATATATTTCTTCTCAATTCGTTTGTTTGATATTTACTTATAGATTACAAGACTTATAACTCTTGACTTAATTGTTATTTACATTATTTTTCTAATTATATAAAATGTTTGTTCGTTAAGAAAGATGTTATCAAAGCACACAATAGTCTTCATTCATAACGAAAGTAATAATCATTAGATGAAAGCAAAATGCTTTTTGTTTGCATACAAATAAAAATAGGAGACATTTGAAGACAATTGAAATGTTTGAAAAATAGCTGTAATTTTGTTTAGTAGACTTCAAAATGAAAAGTAAAGCCATAAAAGTGACACACAGTTAGAGATGAAGATTCTGTCTTTGATATACTCTAAAGTGATTTTGCAGTTATACTTGTGCTGTCTTTCACGATAG
>JAQIWF010001732.1:0-10995 GCA_034694965.1 Ceratozetes gracilis | reverse complement strand
ATTGTATAGTTTGGGATCAGAGGCCTAAACACTTCTGGACTAAAACAGACAGTGCGGGCAAAGAACAGAACTCCAATCATGTCTATCCCAAACTGGAAAGAAATGTCCTAATCTCCCAGCACACCACACAACACACCACATTTGATGCTACCCAACGACAGATTGTCCACAAACCACTGGATCTGATGGATAGAAGAGTTCCCACAAATGACAAGAATATCACCGGAATTCGGTGGAACCACTCAAATGGAACCATCGATTCTGAGCCCGAATGGAGAGTTTGGGGTCAGAGACCAAAAGTCAAAACAGACAGTGAGGGCAAAGAAAAGGTCGTAAACATCATAAATATGACACTCAGGGGGACTATACCGGAGCCCAACACACCATTAAAATGGAGACAACAAAGCAAAGGGACCGACACTTGTCTTCTCAATAAAGTTCTTAACAGAAATGCCGCGAAAATGATGGGATGGCTATAAATGGTGGTCAATGAGACATACATTGTCTGTATGTCTGAGCCGTTGTAATCACCCAACAGAGTAGTTCATAGAACTGGTCATCTCTGTTGAGGCACTGGACGCTTCTTCTGGCAAACAAAAGTTTTTGATATGCGGAGGTCAGGGGTTTGTGGGGTGTGCTAACAATAACATCGGTTAAGCACTTCTAACACTGGGATACAACCGTCTTATGAACAGTTGATAAAAGTTTTGTGAATAAAATGTTGTTTAAAAAAACAATGAATTAATGCAAATATGTCTCAAAAGAATTGATTGAAAAGAGAATCGTTTTGTTCTTTGAATCATAATTTGTATAAAAACTTCTTTCAAAAATGATATAATTTATTTGAAGTACAGGTGTTTTCCACTCTTAACCAATATGTAATGAATGCAGCTGTTAATCAGTCATCGTTTAGAAGAGCACATCCTACCGATTAGTAACACCCAGTCTAATCACTAACAGTCATAAACTTACTGTTCATTGAAAAAGTGACTGACTATCACTACATCCGATATTTTCAATACACGTAAACATTGTTTACATGACTTTTAATATACAATATTTTTCGTATACTTTTTGATCAGAATTTGTTTCGTTAATTGTATTCATATTTTACGAATAGTTTGGTTCCCACTCTATGTTAGAGAAATAAGGTATTAATTATGAGTAAATGGGTTGACATCCAATTGAATGACAGTCCCAACTCATTCAAGGGTTGTGCAAATGGTTCGGCCCCTGAATCCCAAGTTTCGGTTAATAATATTTGTGTCAATAAAAGTGGTGATCAATCAAAAAGTTATCAAAATTACGATCGGATACAAAGTTATGTCTCATTGACTCAAATAAGATCTGATAATAACTATAATAATAATAATATCGAAAATAAGAAACCATTGGAAAGACTTCAATCAAAAGAGAGTGTATTGTCGTCGCCGTCATTGTCACCAAACTGTGCCACAAATGACAGACAATTCGATTTTGATTCCACAGAATTTAGAGGATTAAGAGACAGACGAATCAGTTTACTCGTTGATGAACTTCTTAATGACATTTACTGTAACTTAAGGTCGAGTCGAAAGAGAAATCCGAGCGTCAGTTCAGATACCAGTTGTTATTCAACGCCTGAGTTCCAGAGGAAGCCTGTCTTCAAAGATATTTATTTGAAAGGCAAAGGTATGCCTTCAGTGTTGTTATCTCTCAAATCGCCGTTAAATGCAATCATCGGAAAAAAGATTAGCAAAACATAGAACTCTCTGTTAATCAGAAAATCGATTTTTTGCCACATTTTCGTGGAATTACTTAAACTTTAATCAATTGCTTTTCGACTAATTTTCTGTCGACAAAAGTCCACTAATTTATCAATACTTTATTATCCACACACCTCTCCAAATATCAGAGATGGACAGTCATATCCAATCTTCCAATTAATTTAAACTTGCTCAATTTCTAGTATAAATAATGAAATTACACAAAGTTTTATTCAAATTGTTTACTAAATTATTTATAAAAAACCAATAATTTTTTATTTCATTAGTAAAGAATTAATAAACTAATAAGTAATGCTCTATATTAGACTACTGTCTGTCTCTGACTTGTGATTTTAGAACCCCTTAATTAACAGTAACTGTTGTCCTCATCTCTAAATCTAATGGTTTTTGTGTTTGTCTCTGAAAGGACTGTCAGAACTGAAGCAGTTGTGCCAACATTTGGATAATGACGTAAACCGAATGAATTCAATGCTTTTACATCATTTGAGGAAAAGAGACAAACTTTCGTCACAGAGAAGTCAATATTTCGATATAATAACCGCAGCTCTTCAGGCGATATCACCCAAAAGAAGTAAGATTTTATTGACCGCCTCTTCATTATTAATAGAAATGTGTGGAAAACCAGATTACAAAAAGGGTTCTCCACTTTCTTTCATTAGTTTTCTCTTTTCAAGTCTATATTCATATCTAATGCATATCTACTACTAATACCTGATGTCATAAAAGCATAAAATGTTAAATCAAATGATGTTTCTCTGATCTAACCATTGATTTGAAGCATAATGTGATTGGAAACGCAATCCTCTGTCGTGTTATGTGAAAGCATTTAAATGGTTTAGTTATCAGACCATGAATTGTAAGATCCTAACAATATATGCCTCACAACTCAAAACACAAACAAAAGAGACTCTGAGATAAAAGCGTTTTTGTATGAACTCAGTCATAAACTTTATGAAAGGCGATTATTTCACTGAAGAAAACAATTACAAGAATTGTATCAAATCCTCAAAGGAATTGAATTTTCATTTGAGAGATGGTCTTAGCTTTGAATAAG
Organism: Ceratozetes gracilis; assembly: GCA_034694965.1. Lineage (NCBI taxonomy): Eukaryota > Metazoa > Arthropoda > Arachnida > Sarcoptiformes > Ceratozetidae > Ceratozetes > Ceratozetes gracilis. Next base: position 8,175 of record JAQIWF010001732.1, on the reverse strand, counting down.
ATTTGCTTTTAAAGGAATATTGCATTTCCTGAATCTGAAAGAAGATTCTATTAACTAAAAAGTTGTTACATTCTCTACAAATCGATAAAAATGAGTTTTTCGTTATTCATATAATAATTTCATTTGCAATCCATTCGTTCGCTTCACTTATCCTCTCAATTGAACATCACTTGAAAATGCATTTTATTTATAAGTTTCTCAGTTTTGTTCGTCTTTTTCCGTATTTATTTTGCTTTTTTAAATTCAAATTTACTTTTCATACGTAAGAAAGTTATCGATTTAAAGTACATATAAATTCATATAATCTTGGTATACATTGGTATATATTGGTTCTATAACTCAAAGCCCATTTAAAGCTCTTATTTTGGTATTTTATATACGTTTGTGATAATCATTTGATTCAATTATTATCGCAATTCTTTGGCCAAAATAAAATCAAATTCTTAGATATGAATGTGTCGTAAATTAATTTAAGAAATGAATTCAATTTTTATCGACTAATACAGTAAGGGTTAGCCATCCAACTCGATCTTCAGGGGAGGAGGTTGAAAATTTTTGACAGACCTAGTGTTTTTTCAAGCCATCAGGGGGTGTCAAATCTCGGACCAGGGGGAATTCTGGCAATACCTTCCCCTATGGCTAACCCCGAATACAGTAATGTCTCCAAATTGTGTTTCTTAGAAGCAGTTATTTTTGTCTGTAAGAGCTTTTTGTTAACAGTACTCGAGAGTAATATCTATATATTTGTGAGAACAGCATATCTTATGATCATTGAGCATCTGCCACACCACAACTTGATGGCAGAACATTTACCATCGAAACTACCAGTACTCCAGGTTATCATTTACCAGATATGAGCTAATGATAGTGAAAGTTAAGATATAATGCAATAAATAATATAAACAATAAACTAAATCCGGGATCGGCTTTGGCTTCACTGCAAATGTGAGTAAAATATTGATAAAAGATTAAGTATTAATAAACTTCTATGTCATTCACTATCAATGAGAGAATTGCCTCAAATAAATCAATTATTTAGTAATTAAGCCAAAATAATATTGTATTCTATGGAGGAATGGGTACATAAATTGTCACTTAATTGCTTTGTAATGAAAAAAAAAATAATAAGCGTTGAGTCAAAATCAATTGTCAAACGCCTTTAAAATATAAGCAATTCCTTTGATAATCAATAATTCACTCCTTTTTTATTTTTGTTTTCTTATGCGAACCAAACATAAGCTCTCGGTTTCGATCGTTTCCAAGACTTATGACATTTTAGCACATATTCTGACACATATGAAGAGATATAGTAAACCATGTCTTAAGTAATGGTATAAAACAAGTGAAGAGTATTACCGTTAGCTTCAAGTTATAACAAACTATTAATAATTTGATTATCCATTTTAATACAGTTTCCCCTCCTTTTCAACTTCTGGATATTGTTCGCCAATTAATTACATATCACTTACCATACAATAAACATGAAAACCACATTAAAATATTAAGGAAATGTTGGGAACATTTTTTGTTCATTTGTTAATTTTCTGAAGAATTCATTTTTCTTTCAAACTTATTTGTAATATAAGTGAACCATTGATTTCTTCAACCAATAGTGATAACCATTTGTATGCATTCCGTGTAACCTTTGAGAAAATTATTTCGAGAGGGAGAGAGAGAAAGAGAGAGGGAGAGAGAAAAGAAAGGGAGAGAGAGCCATATCGACACGTATTCTTGTGATAAGTTTAATTATAGACAAACAGAAACCTCACATAAATCATTTGAAATTGTGGTGATATGAAGGCATTTGACCAAAAATGTAATAAAAATGTTAAAAACACAATACCATTGACTACAGTAGGCTTTGCCAAGAATTATAGATTAAACGCTTGATCTACTCCTAGAGTAATACTCCGAAAGGATTATAGATATTAGTATTCCTCACAAATAACTTCAGTGAATGACTTTCTTTTGACAGTCAGTGGTTTAACCATAACTTTTGCCGAATTAATTGATTTTTAATTGAAATTATAGGCCCGTGGAAACAATAAAATTATTTTATTAAATTAAGTTTTTAATTATGAGAATTCTATGAATTATTTCTTGAATTCCGAGAATTTCTATTCAGAAATGATTTCTAATTAATTACTTTTGATTAACTGTTTTGGAAAATCACTTTCATTTGCGGTGATTGTCATCTGATTTTAATACAATTGTTATTCAAATGTATCACAAAAGCCATTATGTGATGAAAATCAAAATATAATTCTCTCTGAAATTATTTATTTCCTCAAATGTACTAAATTTATGGCAATTTTTATTTATGTTCACATTATCACATTGTGAGTCATTGATGCTCAAGGTAGGCAAATTTTACCTAATAGAGGGAGTTTGCTGGATAAAATGACCTACCATTTGCCAATAGGAGGGTCAAAAGTGAATCAAGCAAAAGTGAATGTGCATATTTTATATTTGTATCACCTTGGCATTAATGGTTGTGATTAGTAATGCAATCATTCGTTTCTGATTCTGGTTTGAGATTCAGATGTAAATGAGTTTTGATTTTCATTTATGACTCAATTTTGAGTTAATAACGAGAATTGATTTGAAAACACTTTTTTTGAAAAAGAGAGAAAAATTTCATTTGAATTGAGATGTGTTTTTGAATCTATAGAATAGATTGGATTTTCAAAAACTTTATGCTTTGGTAGAAATGTAGGCATTAATGATATGATCATAAACTGGTTGACCTCAGAGTCGGTCCTATAAAGTGTCTTATTTATGATTCAGAGAAACTGTGAATAACTTTAGTACGAAATTAAATTTCAAGTGAATGTGTTTATAGCGGTCTATGTATGCAATCAAATGATTTCGTTAGTTTTGAATCTACAAGTGATGAGTGCTATCATGTAATTGAGTTGATTGCGCTGGTGGAATGATCTAGGTAATAAACATTACACTGAAAGCACAGGCAATCAATAGTTAAGACATAGCAATATTTGCCAAATTGTTTGTTCAAACTCTCGGCTCAAATATACACTAATATTAAGACGAAAAGTGTAATAAAAGTACGAAATCGAGTCAACGTTATTACGACTCACTGTTAGTCAAACACAATCTTAAATCAAATAATGATAATATTTTTGCTCCAAAATCAATGACAGAGAAAATTCAGATTTTCATTATAAATATGTTTTGAGTAAATATTGTAATTAACGCATTTCTGAGGGAACTCTAGAATTTTAATTAAAATTCTTTTTTTACCCATCTCATTCGCAATAATCTAATCAAAACTGAATATACATTGAAGTATTTGCATTTATTAATCAATAATGAGCTAGTTAATTAAGCTTCTACTCTAATTCTGCCTTCATTGCTCTAGCAATATTGTCAATTTATGTGATCGGTTGAGCACAAGAATAATTAGAACTAATGATGAGTAAAGTTATAGTAAATTTTGTGACAAACGATAATGAATTCCAAAAGTATTGGTAATTGTTTTATATTATTATATTATTTGTTAGTCTTTAGTCTATATGTAGTTGTCGTGACTTTTCTCCACATTTGATCCATTAATTACATTGAAGTCATGCCAAATGAATATCTGTTTCCAATGCAGTTATTATGGATTTTGTAGTCCTACCGACACCAACACAATGTCCGGTTGCAATGAATTCATTATTCCTTATCTTGTATTCAAATCTCATCTCTAATACTAATAGCAATTTCTGAATGAATTTAAGGGCCTTATATTAAAGCCGTTATCAGCAAAGAGGGAGGACTAACAAATTATCCTCACTTTTACGGAGGAAAAACATTAAATCTATGAAAAGATACTAGGTTTGTAAAGGCTTTGAATAAAATTTGGCAAAAATCTTCCTATCTGCATCGATCTAGCTCATTCTTGATTTAAGGATAGGGAAACTAATAAGAAGCAAATTTAATGGAAATAAATTTTAGATTAAATTATGATTAAATGTGTTGAGTATTATTTGTAATTTAAATTTCAAATGTTTATGGAATTGAATCTCCAAAACACGGCTTAATAGTAATAATAATGAAATTGTTGTCACAATTGCTTCAAAATTGAGACTCATTTACATTCGTCGCATAATTTTATGTAAATTATTTGAAAACTTTTATGATTTGTTATACTTTTGGTGTCTTTTTGTTAGACATTTAACATTTATAGCACAGAATATATTGAAATTTTATTCCTTGTTTATTGTTTTTCTATTTTAATATAATGGTTTGGGTGAGGATAGGCCGCCAGTGTTTGTTGAGCAGAGCTTATATCATTTAACCCAATATTCAATTGTGTTGGTATATTCTGCAGTCAGGGAAAGGCACCGACAGAACTGAATCTGGGAAAAGGGCACAGAATATGCAGTGTATATACAGCCAGAATATACTCGACTACCTCTTGTGCTCAATGGACGCGACGGTGAAAACGTAAAATCAATACCAAAACAGACTCCTCATGACTGGCAGTGCATTGGATAGCATTAGACTTTAGTAGTGTTTGGAGTCGTTGTGAGCGAATGCATAGCATCGCCACCAAAATGCTATAAAAATGTGATCTCAACGCTTGAAACACATATTCGTAAACATGTTTTCACTTTTATCTTAACTTTAATTCTTATCTAATTCTTCTTTGAATACAATATTTTTCATCTCATGTGTGATCCTAATGTGTGGCCAAACATCTGACTGAACACAACTCTTCTTTTTATCTTTACTTAATTTTCATGAACTGCAACATCACTGACATTGCATTCATTGCTCTGATTCTGCATTTTTTGCAAATGTTTTTTGGCTGACAATTATTTTTTGCAAAACTGTCATTCCTTAGACTCTGTAACTGATTCATGAGATGTGACTCCAGAAACTGCATTCGTGCCATTCATTTGTATTCCTGGTCCAGTTTCAGACACTTATCTTCCATTCTATTCTTCATATCAGACAATAGATATGGAATTGAGTTTTCCAAGAATTTGATAAATGTTTGCTTCAAATCGTATTCTCACTTATATTTTACTCGATATTAGACCGGATTTGTTAAAAAATAGAGTATTGAATAACAACAACAAAAGCTTGAAAAATCAATTTCTCAATCGTTTGATTTGTTGCTTCTCTAAGATATTTGATTCAAAAATGACTTTAATATCATTAAAACATAAAACACGAAAAAGATTTAATAAATAATTGAAAGATCTGGAAAAATATGGAAATTATTTCTATTTAATGGCAAAAAGTGGTGCTCTTCAGCCTCCGATCCATTAGTAGAAGAATATTAAACTGTAAAAAAGACTAACATTTCTTCCTCTCTTTGCTCTGCAATCAATTTGAAAGATAACTTTCATAATAAAAAAAAACTTAGATATAAAATAAGACAAGAATTTTGTGTCGACCAAAACCGGGAGTAATGAGTGGTTTAATCAATAAAACACTTAAGAATATCGGAAGACGTCTTTCAACCACTGGTGAGTTTCGTGTCCTTTCAATATTGCAGTAGTTTTTTAACACTTGTCTTATAATTATAATAATTCCAATCTATTTGAGTGCAAAAAATCCATTTCTTATACAAATAGAGTAACATTTTTGAGTGCATTAATGACAGCAAATATTTTTGTTTCCTCGCGTCTCCAAAATCAATATAAAGAGCAATCTTTTGTATATGGGATGAGAGGAGTATACAATTCCCTACTATTTTAATATCTAGTATTATATCTCGTAATACATTACATTCTTATCTGATGTCAACAATTTTTCTTTTCCCAAATTTGTGATTATGTATAGAAATGATGGCATTGTTTTCGTGATCCTCTTTTCAATACAAAAATGAGAATTTATTGCAATATTCGAGAAATTCCTGATTTTGAGGAATTACTTTTTGAATAGAGTTTCAAAAATGGCTTTAAATCTAATATTGAATTCAATGTTTTTTATTCGGATCAGAAAGACATGAAATGACTAAAGACGTCAGGAATTACTGTTTCGCCCGACAATCAATGCGATAGTTTTACTTGTTATTCCTGCACAGAATAAGGCGTAAAATTCCAGCCCTATTAGGCTTTGGGTTCCCAAACGGAAAAAATATTTGAATTTCAATGAGTGTCATATCTTTTCATTTAATTTTCAAAGGCTTTCCCTTCGGAGAAATCCATACAAGCATTTGGTATTCATTGCAATGAAATACCCTTTTTTGATGATGAATACAATGGACTTAAATTCTTCAGCACTAATATTAGTGCACAGAATATCCCAATAAATGGTTTTCCATTCCATCAGTAAACTGATCCACAAATGTCTTCAATCTTTTGTTACGTCTGACGATAAAAAGAGCACAACTTTATTCTCAAATCATTTGTTTAATATCGAGTTCCTCTATATTCTTGAGAGTCTAAAAGATGATCCCTTCAGATATTTTTATGAAAAAATTGAATTAATCTCTTCTTAATAAAAATCAAACGATCGATAACTCATATAAGTTATTACGACATTCAAGAGTTTATAAGAAATTTAATGCTTAGAAACAAAACTTTTTTGGTTATGCTTTTAAAAAATGTTGGTATCATTTATTTATGAAGAAAGCTTTAGAAAGTTGAATCTGGTTTGTTTTACTCTAATAAGCTTAGCCAATTTTTATGAAAATATATATCTTAGAAGTTGTGTCTTGCAACTCATCAGAGCGTAAATATTAATATCCCATAAAATGGTCTTTGAAATGGGAAAAAAGTTGAGTTTTGAAATGCTTTTCATCTGGTTTTCCTAACTTCTCATCAAAAATGTTTTTATATAAAGTGTGTCTGTTTTGTAGCGGTAAGTGAAAAGTTAAGAATTTGAAATCTATCATAGAATACGTCAAATAATAATGACCCAACTATGACAATAATGACAAAATTTTAAATAATTTGTTTTCAATAAAACTTTAAAACTGAATGAATGTCTTTCTTATCTGCTTTCATATGCACCTGACTGTCACCGGACTTAACCCTTATCTTAATCTTTGCACGTATTTGATGATAAACTTTGGATTTCTCACAGAATGATTACCGCTACAAAACAGACACACTTTACCAATCGATCGATTTTGAGGCGACAATCAAAGAACGGAATATTTGTAATCTTTTATTTCTCATAACATCTTTATATGTATTCCTATTGAACACAGCTTTCAGTCTACACGAGTGGGTGTCTTATGAGAGCTCTTATCCCGACACTAGTCTATCATTATTATTGTTTGTTGTATTGAATTTTTTCAAACTTATTCTGTGCTAACTTAATGATTTGAACGGCAAGTTTGTAACACGAAAAATGCTTTCCATTAAACTAATAATTAATCACTTATTCCAAGATATTTACTCGAATTTATCGAAAATATTATGATTGCGACATAAATATTGTAAATAATATTATAATATGTTAATCCCTTACAAGAAACTGAATAACTTACCCTAACTCAATTTAGAATTTACATCGAAATGCAAAATTTGATCCCTGACAACAAATTAAATATTTATCAAAACATTACCTTGTCTAGTTACTACTACTACTACATGGTGAAATTGTAAGCTTCTGCATTTTAATTGTGAAAGTTTTTGAATTATTACTTATAAATGAGCTAGTAATTTTGATAAATATTTTAAAAATAAGCTTAAATTAAAAGCCCCAATTAAGTATTTGAATATTTGAGGATGAGTTTCTACCTTGTTCATCAATCAATAACATAGTTGTACACGTGAAATTCAATAAGTATAAATTGAATTTGGGATATTTACCATCAATTTAATTCAACTCAAGTTAAGGAACGGATCATAAAAGAGTTTCATTATTCAGAACTGCATAGAATTGATATAAAGAAATATTTATATCAAGAATAAAAATGACTTCTTATTACTCCAATATATCATTTTAGGTAGATTTAAGGCATCGAACATAATGAAACCCATGGGCACTCTCTCTGACATTTGTCATATATTTAACTCTTTTCATTTCACTTGAATTCATGTAATAGGAAACCTAGGTACAGTAAGTACTCGATGGGGTCCTTCAGTCGGTTCCGAGGGATTGAGGAAAGGAACGAGAGAGGGATAAGAAAGAGTAGTACATATATTCTAGCTAAAATTCCGATTGATTTGACTTATCCCTTAAATCACATTCAGATTTCAATATTTG
>JAQIWF010001731.1:0-10997 GCA_034694965.1 Ceratozetes gracilis | reverse complement strand
TTTAGCTATTTTGAAATATTGAATTTCGTGGGACATCATGGTGAAAAAAAATTCCAAAAATTTTCAAACTAAATTTTTCCACAATGGGATGTTTTTAAAAATTAATTTTTATATGTAATAGGTAGTTTTATAATTATGGTATTTTTAGGTAAAGGTTTCAAAATTTAATTCAAGATACTTTTCGAATTATGGGCTTCCAAATATTTGAACTTTGGCGGCCCCTCGCCGTAATTTGGTAAGGGGTAGGACAACTTTGAAAACAGAAAATTATAGCTTTTTCATCAGAGAATTGAGCTCTGCTTTGCGCAAATCTCACTTGGGTGGTCAAAAAATAAACGGACTTAAGCTGGAGATGCTGCCAAGTTCTTTAAGCGAATTTCATAAAAGATCTTATTTTATATAATTTTCTGAAATTAAAAAAAATTTAACTATAAATATGTAAAACAAAAGAAATGTAAGAATTTTAATAAACAATTGTTTGTCTGTTAAACAAATGACTCAAATTTAATTCAATTGTTATTTTAATTGACATTTGAAAGAGTAAAATGTCTGACGACGAAGATCTTAGGAATAGGATACAAGAGTTGGAGCAGTGGTTACAGGAAAAGGATCAAGAACAAGCACAGGTTAGTGGAACTACCACACCTAGTTCTACTACTACTCCAAGGGCAACTACAGCATTTCAAGGCAGAACATCTGCCCTCCCACCCACTCCCGATCAGATTCGCTTCACCGGAACATATGGTTCTCAACAACCATTTAGTTCTCCGGATATGTCGAGTAGTTTCACTGCATATGGTTCTCGACAGCCATTTAGTTCACCCCAACCACCATATGATCCTTTATTTAGTGGAGGTGCCTTTTGGACAGGTAGACAGGCTCTTAACCCAAGTAGAAGTACCCAAACTAATTTGTCGGAACAATTTAGTTCTGCCCTCTCATTAGGTTTTTCGGCCCCCACTTCACGCCCTCAAACGAGATCAGATGCTGGGACAGGAATAACATCACAGACACAAACTAAGCCCAGTGTTCTGCCAAAAGTGCATGCACCCCCAAGGCTTCCATCTGCTCCTACTTCTTTACATGACCCGAATGCTTCCTACGATCCCTTCTTATCCACTTCTTCTAGAGCTGAACCAAAACCGAGGAGATATTCGGAGGGAGACATATCCTCCTCTGATTTGGCTCAACAAATGTCAGAACTCTCTTACGGTCCCTCAGACTTTGAATACACTTTGAGACGACCCCCTCCTGATATATGGAGTCAAAAGCCCAGTGTTAGACCAGATGTTACACCCCTGAATCCCAGAGGTTTGCCACCTCCTCCTATTGCTAATACAATACCAGATATGGCTATTGTTAAACGATATCGAGATAATATAAGTGGCAGACCTGACCCCCGGCGTCTTAGCCAATCACCACAAATGTTAAATCAAACAAATAATAGGGTTATTGACTTAACTAACCTTTCGAGACAACAAACGAGAGAAGTGGTCGCACAAAAAGGAGGTAAAGTTAGACGTAAAGGAGATTATTTAAAGGCTCGAGGGTTTGAACCTCAGACCTACAAAATTGTTTCAAAAGACGGCAAAACAAAGAAAACTTTCACTCGATTTGAAAGTTCTGTTCCAAGGTTAAATATTGACCGACCAATGCTTACCCCCAGCCGTCCTATTGATGCAATTAATCTGAATGACCCTAGGTTTAACAAACCGCTCAGAGAAATGCGTTCAAAGTCGCCACCGCCTGAATGGGCTCCCACTGGTCGGCAGGGCTTTGGTCCTCTTCATCGTCGATCAGTTAGTATGCCTGACCTCAGCTCTCCCAATGTGGATGAGGGCACCCCCTCTAATATGGAAGCCTACTATGACAGGTATTCTCAATTGAAACCAAAACACCGAGTATTTTATGACAATTTCCGAAAACAGATCACGTGGTCGAAGAATCCATTGGCCAAAGAGCGTATGGTTAAAGTTCCAACACTTATGACCATTGCTGATAAGGATCAAGATAGGTTGGCTGATATAGCTGAGCATCGTGCTCAAAGATTGAAACCAATCACAGATAGAGATGATGCAGAAGAGAATCGAGAAGATCGTCGACAAAGTACTGTATATTCATCATCATTACCCTCAGCACTCGAAGAATCATATGAGTGGATGTCTGAGTTATGCACTCAGAGTATTCCTGAAGAAGAGGAAGAGGAAGAAGAAAGGGATTAATTGTAACACAACTAATATTTTCTTTGGAATGCCTCCAAACAGCAATTCAATAAAACTTATTTTAAGTCAGAATTCATTAAAGATTTATCTGATCTATAGATAGATTACTAATCATTTATATTTAAAACATTTTAGATAAAGAGCTTATTCGACTCAAGTTGAGACGCGTTAATATATTATAGACTGTACTTCTGGCAAATGGTAAAAACGAACTTGTCTCTCACAATGATAAATGAGTCAAACTGTATCAAAGTAAAGGTTGTTTAACGTGAGTAACCAGGATGAATGTTTCATGAGTATCACATTCATTATGTGAGTAATGGGTATTTTCTTATAATCAATATACACAATATGTACTAAAAATGGTTAAAGAGTCTCAACGGTAGAGTTCGGCCAACATTTGTGTCGACGAGTTATTATAATATATACGAGTTTCCGTGTTTTCTCTCAAATACTTGTTTATAAACCAAATTTATAAAAAGAAAGACATTTGAATGAAATTTATTTCAATCAATACCTTGTAATTGGAAAGTTTGATGATTACAGTCATGTATTAGTAATAATACAGTATTACAGTCAGTCATCTTCATCTTCGTCCTCATCTTCCTCTTCAGGAATAGATCCGATGACGAATGTTTTGTCGGGTATACTCTTGGGTAAAGTGGCCACTTTCTTGATATACTGCATTTTTCGTGCTCTAAATGTCTGTCCTGCACTTTGATCTGCAAACTGCCTGCTCCTCATATTACGCTCTTTCTTTATTTGTCCTAGTCTCTTTTTATCTACTACTCCAATTCGACCGGCTGTTGGTGCTTTCACCATTCGACTCCTGGCGTAGGGGTTTTCATCCCAATTAATCTGTTGCCGGTATTCGTTGTAAATACCTCTGTCCTCGTCATCCATTCGGAGATATCTGTGACCAAATAACTGCAAATCTGTGGGAATAGACTCTCTTCGAGTTCTACTCAAATCAGGACAACTCATTGCCCGACGTCTGAGTGGACCGTAACCTTGATGACCAAGGGGTCCAATTGTGGATACCATCTTACTATCCATATCTGAAACAGGCTTATTGAACCTAGGATCATTCATTCTCGCCATATCTTCACTTCTGGAAGGAAGAAATGGAGGTATACTGGATTTGGGCAAATTGTCAGATTGGACTCGAGGGCGAAATCTTTCCATGTCTTGGTCTGCGTAATATTCTCTCTCAAACCCTCTTCTTTGTAAGTATCCCGTCTGACGGGCCTCAAGATTTCTGTCGTAAGCCGTAATATCTCTGATCTGTTCCCTCGACATATTAGCCAATTGAAGTCCTCTCTCACGTGAATCATCAGACAAAGGGATTGCCCTCCCCCTCCCAAATCGAAGTCCTCTATCCTGACTGAAATCAGGTCTTCCCGTCAATGGATTCCTATATCTCTTCACGATATCAGTTTCACGATTTGTATTCTCCCTGAAGAGAGGTTCTGGTCCTGTGCGCACCTTTGGTCGGACACTGGGCTCAGTTTGCTGTGAACCTAATGTGAGGGAAGAACTAAATTGTTGGGACAAATCACCCGTCGATTGACTTCGACCACTATATAGAGGTCTGGAGATAATGGAATAACTTCCGGATGAAGACCCTCCAGAAGGCAACAAAGAAGACGATCGAGAGGGTATTGGAGGAGGCACACGCACTTTTGGTCGGACACTGGGCTCAGTTTGTGTCTGTTCAAATGCCCCTGTGTCAGAAGTGAGGGCAGAACTAAATCTATCGGACAAATTGGTTCTATAGCTTCCAGAAGTTTGTCTACTCGTCGACACATTAGAGGTATGTTGTGTCGAACGGTTAGTCAAGTCAATGACCCTATCATTTGGTTGATTTAGGGGGTTATTTGATGACTGAGGGGAAGTTTGTGCGCCCACTCCTCTAGTTTGTCTCGAACGGTTAGTTAAGTCAAGTACCTTATCATTTGGTTGATTCAATGGGTTAAATGGTGGCTGAGGGGAACTGAATGGCTGTCGCGAAGCATATGGCTCAGTGAAACCACCCGATGTTAAGGGAGAACTGAATGGCTCTCGTGAACCATATGCTGCAGTGAAGCGAATCTGTTCTGGAGTGGGAATGAGGGAAGACTCATCCGATAAACCTGATGATGAGGCTGGAGGGGGACTAACCTGTTCAAGTAGTGAAGGGGGTCTATATAGTGAAGATGATGATGTTCTTTGCCTTCTTCTAGAGTCCTCCTCAAACCTCCTTCTGTTTGCTTCCATTCTTCTTCTATTCTCTTCGGCAGACATTTTGTTCTTTGAAATGTAGTCAAACACTAATCTAAGATTCGAGTCAATTGTTTAAAATTTTGGCAATTTTAAAATTTCTTTCTTTTATTGAGAAGATTGTAAGGCTTTCCATTTCAAAGACTTAAGATTTTGCCCAATCAAGTAGTAAATTTGGTTTATTAAGGCACATATATTTCAGTTGTATAATATTTGTATCAATGCAAATTTAATAATTTATTACCGAGTATTTAGTACCAAAAAGAATAATTGAAGTAGTTCAATTTCACAAGATGGATGAGAAAACAAAAGGTCTAAGGAGGAATTTCTGAATATTACCATGGGCTTACTAGTTAGCATTTTTCTATTTATCACCTTGGTGGGACTTACTTATTATGAGTACATGTAAGAAGGATAAGACAAAGCGATTAGATCTAAAAAATTGTTAGTCAAACCCCTCCTTCATTTGGCCCTCACTTTACAATTACTAAGGTAAAGATACCTTATACCAAGATAAGATATGGTAAGATATGGTACGGTTTGCTTTCGATGTGATGTCCGCTTCATTCGGATTAACTCTTTATGAGTGAAATGAAAGAAAAGATATATTTTAAAGACATTTAATGTCAATAAATAGTTTTATTGAGAAAATACAGAAAATAGTCTTAAATTAAGTGATTTATACAAATGAAAAACCGATTAAATTAGAAAAACATTCAATTATTGGACAAAAAACAATACAATTTGTAATAAAATAAAAGTCAATTGATTTGAGTGATAATCAGATAAAAAGATTGAAAATTAGCTAAAAATTCATTTTTCAGAGTATAAGAAAAGTTCGTCAAAACATTTAAATAACAATTTAATGGCAAAACTTGTTATAAACAGTCGAACAACAGTTATGTGCAAAACAGTGATAGAGTTTGAGACAAAAATGGTTTCATTTTGTCCGAAATGGAAATATAAATAACGATTTGAGTGAAGTCTACACAATAGATGAGTCTATGATTGGCTAAACTTATGTAAAACTATTCAATGAGTTATATATTTATATAATAACTATAATTAGATTTAATTAATCGATAAAATTATTAATTTTAAAGAATCTTATAATCAATTATTAACTCATTATTTGTTTAATTAATTTCTTTTGTATTTAAGTTCGACTAATAGTGCGAACGATGGCATCAGTTGACCACTGCTTGCATGGGAGACATATTCGGCCCCCAATTGCCGGTCGTAATGTAGTTCCGTCTCAGCTTCAGTTTGACTGCCGGTCCGCTCTGACTGATGGCGTTGACTGCGTCTGAATGTGTCAGACCTATAGTCGAATAGCCGTTAATTTCGATAATTTCATCTCCAATATTGAGCAGGGAGAAGGCCGGTCCATCCGGTGCTATACGAAGAATAAAAAGTGGCATTCCATTAAATTCGGCGCCGCCTCTAATCGAAAATCCAAATCCTTTTGGTCCCCGAATCAGTTCAACGGTATAGCAATCGGCGGGAATTATACGCAAATGAAGGGTTTCACCTGAAATACACATACATTATATTCTGAGCACTTAATCAACCCATTAATGAAATACCGGATTCTTTAATCATATTCACGATTTCTGGATGACTTAAAGCCGTGATGTCGATCCCATTCACGGCTATTATTCTATCTCTTATGTGAAGCCTTTGACACCTGTGTGCGGGACTGCCTTCAATGATACGACCGATTAGAGCGCAGTCACCGCAAGAAATAATAACAAAACCGAATCCCTCGGAGTCCTCACGAAATAGGGTTACGTCATATGTGTCTGAATTACGTTTACGTCTGACCAGAATCGAGACCATTAGTCCGGTTTGTGACATGAGTTGCACCACTTCCTGATGACTGGCGCCCATTACGTTCCTATCATTTATTGATATTATTTCGTCGCCTGCTTTCAATACACCGTCCCTATGGGCCACACCACCAATTACTATCGACCCAATGGCAACATTACGGCCCTCTTCAGCGCCGCCGACAATACGAAAACCGAAACCGGATTCGGCCCGAGTTAACGACGCTCTGAAGTACTCGTAATCCTCTTCATTGGCAGTCGAAGAGGTCAGGTCTGAGTTGGCGATTGACGAGTGCATGGGTTGACTCTCAATGGGTTGGGGAAGACTTTCTGATAGCATCGGTGAAGTGAGTGCTGGAAGTAATGGCGCCGATTGAGACTTAATATTGTTTTGATGAAAGAACTGGTCAGTCGTATAGTAATTATTATTGGGTATGAATTGAGACATATAGTGATCGGTAACAAAATCATTGTTCGGTTCCCTCATTCTGACCATCATTTCGGCGTTCGGTGTCTTACAGTTCCTAACGGGCGGCAAATAGTCATTATTTTCCCAATTGTTTTGTAAGATTATTGGAGTTTTGGAGCGAAATCTCTTCTTTCGTTTAACCATAAGGACAGCCGACTCATCAATTGGACACATTTTAAGAGCGTCGACCACTTCCAGGTGCGACATATCTGATAAGTCGCAGCCATTGATCGACATAAGAATGTCTCCCTGTCTAAGAGCACCGCATCGGTCGATATCAAGTATTTTCTTGACTTTCTGTCCGGAGTGGGCGTCACTTATAGTGAATCCAAAGCCTTGAACTCCTTTAGTGAGGGTAACACTAATGATGTCCACCTCTTCGTCTTCTAAATCAGGTGGCAGTTGATATCCCCGGGCGAACGTCAGTTTTATTCGATCCCCGACCGTAAATGTGGCGAACAGTCTGGCTATGTCTGAGTGTTGGAGTCCGGCCACTGATACTCCCGATACAGACACCAAAACATCTCCCGGTTGAATGACGCCTGAGGTATAGGCCGGTCCTCCGGGAATGATACTCTTGACTACGACCAGTCCCTTATCGATTTCGACGAGAGTGAATCCAAAACCGGACGCGCCTTTTATGAGCTCTGTTTCATATGGCCTCTCATATTGGGTTCGTTTGTTAATGTGATCGATATAATAGACCCCGTAGTGGGCGTCTGATATGCGTTCCCATCCATGGGGTAGTGATGAGGCATCGATAGCTGCAATGTTAGAGCGGTTGCGCCGACGCTTTGATGCTAAGGATGTGTTGGAGTTATTCATTTGCTCGTAATTTGGTAATGGATTCGATGTGTTATTTGTCATATCAATGGTTGGAAACGTTGACAGAGGAAGAGGTGTTCCATAGAAGTGGGCGGCATATACGCCCGATTCGAGCAGAAGCCCAGACCTATCCATTTCGATGAATTGTTCTTTGGTTACAAATTTGTAGTCCACTCCATCGACTTCATTAGGTCGGGGCGGTCTTGTCGTACAGGGAATGGTTCGCATATAGACATTGTCTCTAATAGTTGCCTGGAGGTCGTGGTCAATACTTCCACGAGCAAAGCGTCGTGCCAAATACTCCCTGAGCTCAATTGGGAGGCCGTAGGCATTAGACGCCTGAACTGATTTGATAGAATGAGTGGGTTTTGAGTTGACTATTTCACAGACATCTGCTCGGGTAAGTCCGGCCACTTTGACGCCATTCACTTCAATTATGATATCACCCGAGTCAATGAAATAAGGCAGTTGGCCGTAGTCAGAGCCCCCACCGATTGACCAGTCGCTGACTGCGATGTTGTCGTAATGGAAGATCGATTGCGACCAGTGATGGCCCGACTGATAGTTAGGGGGAAAGTCGGTCTCATTTTGATATATCTGATCATTTGAGTCATTATTTTGATTATTGGTTTCACTGTCGAACTCTTGTTGTCGTTGCTGTTTGTGAGGGTCAGCCAATTGTGGAGAAAGAGTTTCTTGCATTTCGAACAATACTTAATACTGAAAGTCAAACAAAAGCCAAACATTAAATTCAATGAAAGACCAAAAGAGGAATACATTAAATGCATTGAAAACAAGGAATTCAAAGAAGGGTTCGATTCTAAGGAAAGATAAATAAACAAATCTCTGAACTCATCCCTCAGTTTATATAATTTGAGGCAAAAGTCATTTAAAGGGCTAATAATAATAAGTCTGTTTATAGTCTTTCATTCTTTAATACTCCTATTAATTGTGTAAAACTCAACAAAACTGAGAATAAACTCATTATCGGAAACCAAACCTAAACTAAATCACAAAATAAAAGCCCAAAAACACAATAATTAGTCATTATTTTGGAGTCAGTTCTGAGATAAACATAATATTTATAATTACTTTGATTATAGCCTTTGAATAGTGAACTGATATGAGAGCAGAAAATCATTAGTTTTATTCAAATCTTATAATTAGAGACCAAAAAATTGCAAAATTATCGCTACATTTGCAATATATTAATAAACAAAACTTAATATTAAGTTATCACAAGTAAAACAGATCTGAATATTAATTCGCTTTCAAATTCAAAACACAAATCATTTGATTGAAATCAAACACTTATTTGTCATTCAATACAATAAGGAATAAATAATAACTCTTTTGTTATTCTCTTATTTCTCTTATAAATACTTGACATTAGAGTTGAGTCACATATTTCAATGAGAAAAGACTAAAAAATTTAAAGAATTTTATTATTTTTAAGTAATCAGAGATCAAAAAGAAAAGCATTTCTTTGCCGTTATATTCATAGACTTATATCAGATAACGGTTCCGATGAACAGATATTATGGCAAACAATATAAGAATGAGAAATATGGCTAAGAATTGCAGATCAGAGCGGATTAAATGGCCAAAGAAACGGGTCTTACATTAGGGTCAGGTTATCTAATTAAGGGTGAGAGCCATGAGTACCACAAATCACACGTTTAGATGAGTGTCGCAACGCCTCACAAAACAGTTTTTAAAGACAATATTTATGACAATAATAGATGTAATTCAGACCGAAGTCAGGTCTGTATCCAAAACATTAGCCTTTCTTTGAATTCACTTCACATACGAAGAATAGCGACTGAAACAGACGTTTCGCTCTTCACTCTAATAGTGGCGTAACTGAAGTCTATTTACTCATTGAATGCATTACTCATTCATTCATTCAAATTACGGTTTGTTTGGGAAATAATCAAAAGAAAGCACAAATTCTCGAGTAATTAGATTAGAAGACGAAAGAAATGCTATTTTTATATCCAAGAAAAGCGGAAAAATCGCATAAAATTTTAGAGAAACTGAGAACAGAAGGAATTCCTTCAAAAACACCACTCTTTTGTAATTAACTCAAACGTAAGGTTACGTCACTTAATGTCAAGAAATTATTATCACTAGAATTGAGTCTAAGATAGGGTAGTGTTGAAAGACATTGTGAGGATAATAGAGCAGAGTATGTGCTCTTTCCAAGACTCAAACCATTCATTGCCTTAATTATTAATAATTGAATAACGAAATCATTAGACAATTAGAGACAGTCTTTCAGTAATTTCAATGCAAAAACATTTTCATATAATTTATTCCCAAAAATAACAACTAATTTGATATTCGCGTCATTTAAATACATTAAAAAAGTCTAACTTTTGATAATATTTTTGAGAATAAATTTAAAATAAATCATTTGCTAATTGACTCAAATATAAGGAAAATTCAGGGGATTTACGGCTCCTATTCGGGTGAATTAAATCATTTTATTGACCAAAAGTGTGTTTCAAATGAAAAAACAAAAACTATAAAAAATCACTGAATTTGTAAAACTGATAAAAATAGATAAAATTAATGAGAAATAGAGGTTAAGGCAACAAAAGTACCGGTTTTTCACAAAAAAACTATTATTTTGAAGAGTTTTTGCCGAAAAAAAGTTAATTAAAAACATCTGAAAATACAATCGGAGCCGAAAAGTCACCAAAACATGAGTTTAAAAATATTTTGATAAAAGTCTAAGAGTTTTGAAAATTAAAATCATTTGAAAATAGATGTCAATTACAAGACATTGACTGCCATTAGATTGAAGATAACTTTAATGGACACAATTTAATGCAAATTATTTTGGGACAAAATAACAAAAATAGTCTTAATTATAGTTAATTGAAGTAATTTTAAACACAATTTAAATGAAAGACAGAATTATTTAAATAATAGTAATTTTGAGACAATTTTGTGTCACAAAGATCTTAATCTTCAAATAATTTAGTGATAATACGAACCGATGAGCGAAACAAAGAGACAATCAATAGATTGACTCAAATAAGGCATCACTTGATTTGCAAATTAAGAGTTAATTAATTGCTTTCATTAATTCATTAATTCATTTGATTGTCGTTTGCGATCAAAACAAACACTTAATTCAAACATTAATAACAATTTGTGAGTAATTGTAATAACGATCACAACATTTGTCTTCAGTAATGAGACGCCAATTAACTCAAAGCAACCATTAATTTAAGACTCATTTATCACTGGATTTGAATCAATTGTTTTGTCAATCAATACAAACAAAAATAAAAACATTAAAAAACATTTATAAAGGTAGCAAGGTAGAACTCACTTTTTTCACGATTTAGTTGATCATTTACGAATGATATTGCTGTTCAGTTA
>JAQIWF010001730.1:0-10997 GCA_034694965.1 Ceratozetes gracilis | reverse complement strand
AAATTCAACGCAAATCCGGAGACAATATCCAAAAGGACAGTCGATTTATTATTTTTATTATTAATATTTAATGAATATCTCTTTGAAAACATTTATGAAATCATTTTGAATTAGAATTATGGAACGACACAAGTATGCTAACTGTACCAGAGCTAATTGCACAAGTAGATTCCAGTGCCTGACCCATATTAATCAACTTGAGTTTCAGAGCCTGTGTTTATAATTTTTTTCTACACATTATATTAATTTACTTTTGACTTATTTATTGTCTTTTGATTTCAATTGAAATACAATTTGACTTTTTATCTGAACTACACTTAAGTATAGCAATGAGTGCAACAAAACTCTCGGTTTTGTGAACTCTATTCTCGTTTGATATGACTTTTGAATGTCTTTCGACTTCATTTTGATAGCAATTTATATTTCAATTGTCAGATCTTTTTGTTAGTTATTTGAAGGAAGGAATTCATTGAATTCTCTTTTATTCTTCACTTTTATCGAGTCAAACAATTTTTCGACTCAAATATCTGTAGAGAAATTTCAGTACTTTTTCTTTGTGTGTTTTAAAAATGATTTTTTCATTTTGAGCTAAACTACGAGAAATTTTTGCTTAACTCGAACTCAATTCGAGTGATTCTTTTCGGGAATTTATTTTTATTTGATGTTTGAAAACAAAGTCTCAAACAAAGGGTATTTGGTTTTCACTTTTGCTTCTATTAAGGAATTTATCTGAAATTCTCGCTTAAATCGAGAATCAAAACACTTCTATTGAATTGCGATTTGAATGAACTGGAAATTAATTTCTCAAATCATGTGTTCAAATAATTTTTCGATAACACAAAAAACAAATTCAATGTTTGAACAGACGATTGAATTTTGAGAGTTTTTCCCTCGAAGTAAACATCAAATAATAATAAGCTTTGGGTTAAAGAAAATCACAAAAAATTAATTTTCAAAACTAATGTCTCAATCAATCAGAAAAATGAGAGTTATTTGGGAAAAAAGTTTTGATGAATTCATGTCACAAATTGAGTAATAATTGGCTGAAATATCAATGAAATAAATCTCAATTCGAGTCATACGAATAGTCTCTTGGAAATTATTTTTTTAATTAAAAGATAACGATTAAAGAGGTATTAAATAATGATCAAGAATTTCATTATACTTAACAAGAAGTGAGTTTTGTATTGCAGTCAGCTTATGATGAATTACCCGCTCCTATCTGATGGCTATAGCTCTGAAGGATAAGAATTTGTGAGGAAATACACATTTTTTGTTCCCAATTAGAAAACTACTGAAACAAAAATCCATTTCTAATCGATGAATAATATCTCGTATTTTAAAAGCATTTTTCTCTTTATGTCAGGACTTTAGAGTACTTTCTGTTCCCAAATGTTATCTTTAAAGAGAAGTAAAAATTACTTTCAAATACTGTATTGAATATGAATTTTCTGCTTATCTAAGAATAAAATTAATTGGAAATTATGTTTCCATCGAAAGGATAGAAATTGTTTTTCTTTCTTCTCATCTTAAATAAGGAGTAAAACAAAAATAATTACCGATAAGAGAAAGACGACAGAAATCTTATCCTGAAATTCAATTTCAGTGACGAATGAAAATGAATTATTTGTTTTGTTTTTCAAGAAATAAACTTTTCATAGATTAAAATATTTTCTGTAAAACATTTTTAAGCTAATTATACTCTTTTAGCAAAAGAAGAGAAGAAATACTTATATCTCTTATTTTTTCCTTTCTTTAAACAAAACTCTTCTCTACATTTCAAGAGTACTAATAATAATAAATCAATTCGTGTTTAAAATAACTTCTCAAAGAAATCCTTTAATTAAAGAGTTTTATAGATATCTTTGAAGTGTAATTAAAAGGAGAAATTTTCTCAAACATTTTTCAAAACTTTCAAATCAATGGCAAAAAATCTGAATTTTCAGCAGAAAAGTATAGATAAGTCTGAGAAGAGAATTAATTCTCTGTTTATATTCAATGATATTATAATACGTTTACGGAATAGATAACAGACTAATGAGTATTAATAATACGTGTGTAACAACTCTTACATACTTTTGCATATCAAGTCCTGTCCATTAGAATACTAACTAATGTATTCTTGCAAAATATTTCAACCAAATTCTCTCCGAAGACGAGTAGATCATAAAAGCTTTTTATGAATATTCAAAACGAGAGTAAAATCACTTACTTTCGACCAAATCTAATATAAATTCAATTTGAAGCGAAATTTTCTTAAGAGAAACCCATTTTCACTGCATTTTGTTTCTGGGAATAAATCACAGAAAGAGATCTCAAATTATTTTCTCTAATGTAATGTTATATCAATTCTCAAAGTAATAGAATTATTCCTCAAATCTCTAGAAATATATTCAGAAAATACAATACAATATGTGATATAAGAAATATAATTTAAATTAGATTTTCTTAGAGCCACAGGTTTTGCACAGCTCTCGTCAATGAGAGATAGGGAGGGCCCGGCCCATGAAAAAGCGTTTTTTGCAGTCACTGTACTGTTAATAAGCGCCCCGGTATGATAGTGACAGTAGAGTCGGTGCTCTTCTCTATGCTCCTGCCGAAAATGACTGCGGGTGGTGTTTGAGGATTCACCCAAAACACAGGCACACAGACCCAAACATTGTGAACACTGAGAGGCTCTCCTTTTTTATGGCTATTTTCACTTAGGATTTCATTTTTCATTCTCTTTCTCTCAGCTTTCCTCTCATTTCATGTATACAAAGCCATGTATACAAAACTTTACTCTTGGTTTTAATTTTAAACTTTTTTACGCTTTAAATATATTTTTTTCACTTTTTATTCAGCGATAAATCAATTATTTTGAGTCCAACGGAACAACAAAATTAGTTCAAAAGTTAAATACCTTTTTTCACACCATTTCTATTGTATTAGGAATTAGTCTTTTATTATGCACTCAATTAAATGCAAAATATTTTTTACACAAAAGACTTTTTTCATAAGCTTTTGATAAAAAATGCATTTCATTTCCGACAAAATATAATGCATTTATATATTAAATAAATAAATAAATAAAAAGCAAATATTCAAAGATTTTTAACTTTTTTTACTTTACTTTTTATTTAAATACAATTTCTTTGCGAATAATCCAATCCATTATCAAATGAAATGATATCAGATGTGATACGAATCGCTAAATACCTGTTGTTAAACGTTAGACAGAGGAAAGCCTTCTATCATATCTACCATAATATGTTTGGCAATTGTATAATAAATTGCATTAAAGATTTGTATGAAAAAAATGAGAGAATAGAGGGATAAGAGAATGAAAACTAAGAAAACACTCAAACAATTGTCGAACACTTTCTGTACAGTAATTGTAATGAAAGTGAAAGATATCTAAACCATGGGATAGACTCAGGATATCAGAGGCTGAGTACAAAGACCTCATTTTTCAAATGCCTCAAAACACTCGGAAATGTATTTTAAAATAAATAAATATTTATTTAACTCATAGAAAAGCAGTGAAAAAAAGCAAAATATATATTCAGTTAATCTAATCGCTAAACATTGAGATTAAATGAAAAACTCATTTATTTTTTTCACTCCAAAGAATTGATTGAAACAAAATGCAACAAAACGCCAGTACTTCACTCAGAATAAGGAATGGATCCCGAAATTGATTTAGAAAGCAATGCATTCAATGCATTCCCAATCGTTTTTTGTAGATATGGAGAAATTAGTAACTTTTCGATAGATATATGTATACCGAAAGCAAAAAACGTTTTCCAATTTATTTTATTTATATATATTTAGGGTGTGTTTCGCAGGTTCTCTATCACTGTCTTCCACTCTAATACAAACTCCACAACACTCGGCGTATGTCCTGTATATCTACCTGTGCTGTGCACACCCGCCGTGTTATTCAAGTTTTTGGTACTTTCATTCTGTGCTGGTCTTCACTATTTCTTAGACTTTTTTCGCAAACAAATAGAGAAAATTTATTTAAAAATACACTTCGGTTTTGGTCACACAAATTGGAAAAAAGATTTTCTAAGATGTGATAGTCATGAGTCTTAGTCCAAGTGTTTAATATTTGTCAAGTGGGCGTCATTGGGACAGAAGGGAGGCCTCATATTTTCCTCATAATTCAAAGCATTTCACGCACTGAATACTTTGGTCAGAATAGGAAACTCTGTTCAATAAAAAGGGCGACAATTTATTAAACTTAATTTTAAGGGGTGAGAGAGAGAGAGAAGGAGAGAGAGAAAGAGAGAGAGAGAGAGAGAGAGAGAGAGCTATCAAAAGACAGCAAATTTATTGTGAATATCTCATTTGAGGCATATTTATGTGAAGTAGAAATCATTTCTGAATTAGAATTATGGAACGGCACAAGTATATCAACTGTACCAGAGCTAATTGAACAAGTATATTCCAGTGTGACCCACATAAATCAACTCATTAAGTAAACTTTTGGTAACATTAAGTCACTAAAATAAATCACATTAGAAGTGATTTTTAGGAAATACTTTATTTTATATAAAGTTTTAATAATTTTTAAAATAAATTAGATTTTCGTGAAATATATGGAAAATATTCATAAAATGCGAAACACAATACAAAATGCGATATAAAAGTGCTTTAAATTAGATTTTCATTTTTCAGCACAGGTTCTCTACAGAATTCCCATCAAAACAGGGATAGGGAGGGCACAGCCTATCATCAAAGCAATAGTGAAACTGTTTTAAAGATAGAGAGAAGTAAAAAATGGTATAAAAATTATATAAAAATTGTTGTGAGCTATTGAATGAAGAAAAAAGTAAGGGATCTGAGAAAAAGTACTTCGAAAGTAGGAATTCCTCTCACTATTAATGTTTCGCACCTTTAAATCGAGATTTGGGCTCACTTTCAGTCAAAATGTAATTTAAGTGAAAAAAGCGATTTCAAGACAGAGATAGACAGAGTGAGAGAAAAATTAAATTTAATTAAAACTCGCATTCCTTTGTGTGTATTGCTGGGAGAGATAAAACAACTATTTCTCCAACTCTTATTTAGATAAGACATCAGAGGATACCTTTCCTCTATTGGAGAGCACTGTTTTCACTTTTCGTTTCAATCAGATATTAGATTAGAGACTCAAAATAGACTTCATTTGATTGGCTTTAAAGAAAACTAATTCTTATTAATGAATGAAATTCTCAACTAATAAGAAGATAAGCCACAAAAGTCTAATAACCCCAGGTCTATTTCTCGGCGTACCCTCCCCAAACCTGTGTCAGTCCCTTCATGAATCGTTCCAACCCTTTATTAATTTTTATTGCATTTCTATCGCTGGAGATATTTAGATATCATATCAAATAATGAGTAAAACTTCAAATGAATAGCATTTCTTTGATTTTCTCAAACTTTCAAATACTTTAGTTTTTACTTCGATAGAGATTTAAAGAAAGTTTTCCTTTAAATGATCTGAAAAATAAGTTAATATTAGAAAATGAATTCATAAAAATGCCGAAAAAGAGTGAAAACTTGTTATCCAAGACTAGATAACAACGAGTTTTGCTGTTTTGGAAATTTATTTGATATCATTTCGGGAAATCAGTCCAAAAATCATAAAAATTCTTAGGAATAAAATTGAATGAATTAATAAAATCTGAAATCTTTGAAATCTAAAACCAATTCAATTGAGAAGTGATTTATATATTTCACTCCTTTACTGAAGACAACAATCTTTGATATTATGTTTGAATTGAATTTCACTCCATTTCGAGACCACATAATCGCAGAAATATTTGTTTCAATCGATTAATTAGATCTTCGATCAGAAATCAGAGCAAAACTTTCATTTCATTTATAAATTATTAGCCTTTGGACTGTAAATCAGTTTCGGTTGCCTTGACTTGCATTCAATCAATGATTATATACTAAAATGTGAAAAATTCAAGAATTTTATGACAAAATAAATACAATGAAGAGAAAAACTAATACCAAATTCATTTATCTTATTTCCTAATCGATCGGCAAATAAGTAAAAATTATTAATAAATTTGCGGATAATTTGTTTTGCTATCCGATCGACACAATTATTAACATTCAGTTATAATGAGTTATTTGAACGGAAAATAATCCAATAATTTGTTTAATAGGAGAAAAACGATTATTAAGTTTCAAATACACATCAAAAGCAGCAAAACTAAGAAAATTTAATAAGAAATGAATTATAATTTATTATTAAAAAAATTGCTTAATCTCTAAGTCATAGAAAACATTGAGAATAAGTAGAAAAAAGTTTAATTAAATTTAAAAATCGAGAGGAAAAGTAGTTTTTCTTTCGACAGAAGATAAAAACCATTAATTTCTCGAAATTCACTCACATTTTTGCTCAGTTCACTTGAAAAGTGCTCTGAATTACGAAAAAACGCGAAAAATTTTCATTCAATGCATAACAAAGTATCTGTTGTCTTGGTTTAGCCCAACAGCCCTTTTACGACACACTAGAGAAGAGCTGTATGTATGGCCCTGTGGTGTGCCCGCAGAAAATAGACCCGTTTTTCCAGTAATTTTCCAAAATCATAGTTAATATTTAAAAACTAAAGCTATGATACGATTGACTCGACACTGGATTTTGTGGTAATAATCAACTGAAGAGAAAAAGTCATTATATTTTTAAAAAGCTTTGAGTAAAAGAGGGAATAGTTTTGTCGACAAAATTATATTTAAATTCCTTTTTCGCCGACATATTAGTACTCACTTAGGGATGAAAAGACCCGAAGCGGTGTCTCAGATACTACTTTACTTAATTTGGTGAATATTTCATTCTTTTCTCAAATATTATCCCTTTATTTGGCTCTTAATTAAAGACAATTCCCATTCTATTCCCGTACTTTCAAACAGTGAGGTATTGAAGGCTTTAAAATGAATAAAAAAGGGTTCGGAACATATTTTTATGCATTTTGGAAAATTTTAAATTCCAGTCCATTAACTGATTGCTATCCCGAAAAAAGTAGTCGTCATCTCCTGTTTCGCCACAAAAACACAACAAAAACTAATGACAAACATTTTTACCACTAATTTATTCAGACTTCGCCTCAAAATTGAAGACAAAGAAAAATAAAAACAATATTTTTATCATTCATTTCAATCGAAAGATAATAATTTCGGCGAAGAAAACCACGAAATATAAAGCGAGGAAAAAACAAAGAGAAATAATGAATATATCTTTACTTAAAATACAAATATCATAACCAAAAGACCTTAAATTTCAAAGAATTCCTGGAATCAGACGACAATCGGAGACGTCTTTTGTATAAAATAAAAATAAATACATTTTAAATGAAATACTTTTGTGAATAACACTGAAAAAGGACAGAATAATTGAAAAAACTATAAGTAAATAATTCCTCTGACATAAGGACCGGGAAGTACTTAATTTATATGCTCTCGAATTTACATTAAAATGTATTAAAAGCCAAATCACTAGCAATCGAGTAAAAGGAGCAATGCTAGTGAATAAGCTATCTAAAATCTCAATCTTAACAATAATAATTCAATGTTTCCAATAGTATTAAACATAATAACAGTTGCAAGAAATGGTAATTTTTGCTGTTAAAAATGAATCTCTTTTTGTATGATTCCTGAGCACAGAATGAGTTTCGAGATCTCCCTATTGAGCGCAGTATTTAAGCAAAAATATATGTTTATTTTTTAAACCTTAGAAATATATTTCGCATTCAGAATATACTTATATATATTTATATACGATATATACGATACGCCCTATTATTTACTTGACTTATAGATCATAAGCACTTGACTTTTGAAAATGTAATCATATTTTTTGCTTCAATTTTGTTATGAGTTTCAATACACGGATTGTGTGTCGGATTTCTATGATAAGCCCAGACCTCTCTGTGCAGACCTTTAACTCTCAACAAATCATTTTTATACCAAAGGAAAAGGTTTTTCATATTTATTGTATGCTAAGAATTTTGAGGGTGGATGTGGTCGTATCAGACAACTCATGTTATTTAGCCAGGCACAATGTGTTCACTCATAAATTAAATAATATACTGACGATAAATGCAAATAAGAAATGATCTTGTAATCATTAGCACAGCCTTCTAATACTTTTTCGGGTAATTATTATTTTTCTTATGAATAGTAATATTCGTTAATTTAGCCGAAAATGAATTAATGGTAAAAATAAAACTCTTTTACGACTGAATGGAAGTCATTGTTTGACTTTCAAAACCAAATACCAGTCCATTGAGTGCAGGGCTGTTATCCTTACGATTAGGTCAGTTGATGGGCGCAGACAGACGCTAATGAATTAATTACTGACTGAAATATGCACTGCTCTGACATTTCAAAGTCAATTGACCACAATTTCGCAATCAGTTCCTTCCGTGTCGGACAGGGCTCTACAGAGGAAACCTATTTATATTTTGTCTCTAAAAAAGGAAACACTAACTCATTGGACAGACATTTGTGGTAAATATTTAAGACACTCAAAGAAAAGCAACAGAAAATTAAATATCAAATAATGGATAAGAAATTGTCTGAAACTTATATTTATTATTTCAACGAAAGACTAAATTAAACACTAAATAAGACTCAAAAATTTCATTCA
The DNA here is from genome assembly GCA_034694965.1 of Ceratozetes gracilis. Lineage (NCBI taxonomy): Eukaryota > Metazoa > Arthropoda > Arachnida > Sarcoptiformes > Ceratozetidae > Ceratozetes > Ceratozetes gracilis. The sequence goes on along the minus strand of JAQIWF010001730.1, from coordinate 2,374 downwards.
TTTTCTTCTTATTCCGTATATAATAGTCTATTATTGCCTTAATTATGATGGACTTCATATATAAACTCTTATATAAAAATTAAACTGTCAGTGCTTTAGGGCCGGAATGAGTGCACAGACTTCACTCACCGAAGGCACAGACAACCAACACAGAGAAAAATCTATTATAAACAGAAAAACTGTAAGTCTTATACTCAGTACTCCTTATTATAGCTGCAAACCAAGTATTTTAAAAGACCAGAGCCTTCAGAAGAGAGCACACCATTAGTTTGGAAGTTCACGGACAGGAATAAGTAGACCATTGAGTTAAACTTTACTGAACAGCACTGGTATTGCGGATGGGTCTGCGCCCAAAAGAGAGGCCAGTGGTGTGCACTCGATTCCAGTCGTGATATAACATCACATTTAAAGCAATTTATAATTTTCGAGTAAAGAAGAGCCAAAAATATCCTCATTTTTTTGGCCATTATTTCAGTCAAATACTACACAAAAAAACTGAATGTAATAACTCTTATATATAAAAATCTATATTATATTGAATACAAACACTGGAAAAACAGTCTTTCCATTCAAGTGTCTCTCAATTCTGTGCCTCTATTTTACTCTTCTGTTTGTGTTTGAAGTGAACTTTATTTGAAAAATTTTATTTCAAATTATTTTTTAGTGTTTTTAACTATTATTGTTCTGTAAGTTCTATCTGTGCCCTCACAGATGTGCTCTGCCTTTCCTTTCCTGGTCTGAGCTCTAGAAGTGGGAGCAGTCACCAGTCCTTATCATTCTGAGTGTGTTATTGAGCAAAATATATACACATTTATATAACATTTGTATTTATATGTGAACTTCAAATAATATATTTTCTAATAATTTGTTTCAAACAAAATTAAGAATAAAACAAATTTAATATCTCTTATGGGACCTGAAAAAAGGGATCGTCTTCTGGCCCTTTCATATGATGGCATTGAATCGGATAATAAAAACATATTAAACTTTGAAACTTCTTACAACTGATTAGACATTCAATTGGAGTCCAAATCATACGAAATTCAAATAAATGATAAAATGAATACAAAATATCGGATATGATATAAAAACTCGTAATTTGTTCCAAATATTTGACTAAATATTTGGCTAAAATTTTCGGCGATTAGTACTGAATTCAAAAGCAATTACAAGTAATACCCATAAAATACTTAATAGGTTTGGAGAGAAAAATATTAATAACTTTTATATATATTATTAAAATATATATTTTAATAAAGTGGTGGTCAATGAAGAAGAAAATTAGATTAAATGACATATAATTTTAGGAATGTTTAGGAACCAGGAATTGAATGATGATTTCAATCGCTTCCAGTTATTTTCAATTCGCATATCATCTCATTTATAATACAATTTTTCACCACAACTCCACTCACTATACATACAAATCGGTATAATATTAATGAAGAATATCTCAGACTTTATGTTAATTTTGGGATTCGTTTCATCAAATGGCAGTCCTATCACACAATCGGAAGGGAAGGGAACCCAAAGGCAGTGATGAGCAAAACGCAAAGCCTTGAAAACGAGAAAAATATATTTCTACTAATCATTGCCTATCGTCTCATCAGATCTGATCTGTTGTTTGTTATAAGAGAATTGAATCAAAAGAAATACTGCAAAACAGGTTCACCCAAAAGACACAGACCAGAGACCAAAGTGAATGGCGAAGGAGAGGATAGTGTATGGCTCGGAGTACTCCACATAATAAATAATAATTCCCGTATAAGAAGATGCAATGAACGCCACAATATAATAGCCGTATAGTTATTCGTTTGATTAGCTCAGAATACAATTTATGTGTTATTCCGAGAGCTCTTCTCCCCTCGAAATCACTTATTTAAATGGGTTTTCAGTTCAATATTTCTGTATTACAGATATTATTATAATAACTATTGTTTCGTAAGTTTCACAGCAATACAAACTCCGATAAAAAGCACTATTTATTGATGAATATAAACATAATAAGACAATCAGCACCGGCACACTTGATATACCAGGGCTCACCTAATGCTCCTTCATATACTATTTGCCTAAAGGCTGGTCCAAAATATTTCTCTATTGAGAGCTATAAAACCTAAAGTCAACCCTAAGTTCACATTTCAATAGCGAAATCATAATTTACTGTTTATTAAAGTCTATGTAATAATAAATATATGTATGAAAGGAATGAGAATATAAAATATAAAATGAATTGAAATGAATGACTGGGACGGGAGGGCAGAGAAGAGTGAGTGCACATCACAAGCGCACAGGTATGAAATGAAAAGGCATCCTGTTTTATATATTTTGCTGGACGTGAATGTGCTCTCTCTCTCTCTCTCTCTCTAGATCG
>JAQIWF010001729.1:0-11002 GCA_034694965.1 Ceratozetes gracilis | reverse complement strand
TCAAAAGTTGATTAGTTTTAGTTTACTTTTCTCACACCAGTCGTCACTCTATTTATTAAAAACTCAATTATTATTATATAAAAAAGCCTTTAATTAAAGATAACAACAAAGAGTACAATATGAGCATGCTTAAAGCACTTATTATACTGGTTTGTTGTGATCTCTATTTTCTGAGGTTTCTATAATTCAAGTTTGTTGTCATAACAACATAAGTGTTGCAAAAGATTTTGTTTATGTTTTTCTGATGAAACAATTAATTGATTTTTGATCCAAATTTAACTGCAATTTAATGAAACATTTGAGTGATTTTTGTTTGTTTTGAGTAAATATTTGATGAAATTCTTTGAATGAGATTTGAATGAATCGATAAATTGAAGGCAAAAACAGTCGTAAATGCAATGAATGCAAACGTTTAGCAAAATATTGATTTTTGTCTGCCATCAGACGTGACTTCAATCTAACCACTGATATATTGAACTCAAGAACACAATATCGATGTCATTATGTCTGATCCACTTTTGTTGGCCATAATAGGGATCGTGTCTTACAGTAATTCATTTGACTGTCAATTCGTCTTCGATGACATCTCAGCCATAGTTAACAACCGATATATCCGAACAAATGAGACGACATTATTGTCTTTATTTAGTACCGACTATTGGGGAACTGATATAACCTCAGAGCACAGCCATAAGTCATACCGACCATTGACTGTCATCACATTCCGACTCAATTACCTCATTAACGGACTCCAACCGTACGGCTATCATGTGGTCAATGTTTTGCTACACTTAGCGGTCACTCAACTCTATTATAGATTTTGTGTTAAGTTAATCGGTGACCGAAGGACCGCATTAATCGCTTCAATACTCTTTGCTGTCCATCCACTTAAGACCGAAGCCGTAAATACCATTAATTTAATCTTTTCTATAATTTATGTAAACTTTTATTAAAATATAATGAAATTGATATTTAGGTGACGGGTGTTGTCGGTCGGGCAGAACTCTTGTCGACTCTCTTTTTCCTAATATCTCTGATGTCGTATATGAATGCAAATTATGTTCAGTTCATAATTGGTGTGATCTGTGCTCTATTGAGCAAAGAGCAAGGGGTCACTGTTTTGGCCGTTTGTCTCACTTATGAATTGAGTAAATGCTTCGATCGGTCGCCGAAAAAACGGTCAAACCTGAAGAGGGCTTCCATTTTATGCCTTATTCTCACAATTTTTGGCTCAATATTAATGGCACTTAGAATTGAAATAATGGGCGGAAAATATAATCTCCCGGTGTTTACAAAGTTTGACAATCCGGCCTCATTTGAGCCCTTTCCCACTCGACATCTTACTTATAATTACTTACTTCCATTGAACACATTTTTAGTGTTATATCCGTATAACTTGTGCTGTGATTGGACTATGAAATCGATTGCACTCATCCATGACTATTGGGACCCAAGAAATGTGTGGACTCTTCTATTTTATGCAACACTTATAGCTCTAGTCATCAAATCTTTGATAAATTTGTTCCGATTCGGTAGCAATCGGTTAGTAATTATACTGTCGTTAATTGTCTTTCCATTTATTCCGGCCTCAAACTTATTCTTTCCGGTCGGGTTTGTGATCGCAGAGCGGACTCTCTATATTCCGAGCACTGGTTTCTCACTACTGGTAGCTATTGGTTGGCAAACAATCGAAAGCCATACCTTTGGCCGCAAACTTAAAAAGTTGTTATTATTTGTGTTTTGTTTGACTATCGCTTTGTTTTGTCTCAAAACTCAATTAAGAAATAATGAGTGGAATTCCGAACTCTCGCTCTTCTCGTCTGCTATTAAAGTGAATGAAAATAACGCCAAACTCTATAACAATATCGGACACCATTACGAACGGAATCGTAACTATGAGAAGGCTTTAGAGTACTTCACCATTGCGTCCGACCATCAGTTCGATGACTTGGGCTCTCATATCAATATCGCCCGAACTCTCATCAATTTGGGTGAACACAAAAAAGCAGAACAACTTCTTTGGAAAATTAAACCCCGGGTGAAGTTGTCTGCAATTAATAAACGAATTATACCTCATTATCTCAACCTATGGATCAATTTGGCTAACATTCTGGTCAGGAATCAGTCGAGACTTCCTGAAGCGGAAAATGTAAGTAATAATTGATTTAATGATTTGATTAAATAATTGAAATGTTTGAACAGCTCTACAAAGAGTTGATTGGAATGCGGTCTGACTTCGTTGAGGCCTACATTAATTTGGGGGATATTCTCATTCGTCTGTCCAAACATTGGGAAGCAGTCCATATCTATAAGAAAGGGCTATCAATGGCTCAATTGGACAAAAGGGCGGATTTGTACTTCAACTTAGGTGTTGTCCACTCAATGATTCTTAAGAACTCAATGATAGAGGAAAGCAAACAAAAGGAATACCTCATATTAATCGCCGATTACTTCTTGAACGCCACTCTCATTAATGGCAATCATAAGGAATCGATTGTCAATTTGGCAATACTTCTACAGCAACACCACTCCCTTCTCAGTCCATATCGACAGATATTGATCGATAAAATGCAGGCCTATTCAGGTTCTGACCCGGAATTAATTTATTTCAATTTAGCACTACTTCTGTCCGACTCGGGTGACAATAACTCAGCCATTCATTACTTAAAGAAAACCATAGAATTGAAGAATGATTTCCGGAGCGCTTTATTTAATTTGGCGCTGATTTTGATCGAAAACCATAACTATGTCGACGCCGAACATAATTTGATTCAATTATTAAACTTTTATCCGAATCACACCAAAAGTCTACTATTAATTGGAAATCTATACACTAATCAGTTGAAAGACTTGGATAGAGCTGAGAGAGTGAGTCAATTAACTATAATTCACTATTAAAACTCATCTATCAATTAATATAATCTTTTCAGAGCTATTTAGAGGTCTTAAAATACAATGAGACGAATATCGAAGCCTTTCATAACTTATGTGTTGTTTATCGCAAACGAAACAAAACCAAAGAAGCGAACGATTGCTTCAAAAGATTTAATTCCAGTCAACAAAACATCAAATCAGCCGAAGAATAGAAATGCAGATAAAGTCTATAAAATATATAAAAGATGACTAAAATCAAGACGTCTTATAAAAGCTATAAAATTTTGTTCTATTGATACAAATGACTGAACAGTCGAAGAATTGATTATTCGCCTCCTCCTCCATCACCGCCTCCTCCACCATCACCCCCACAGCCGTCTCCCCCATCGTGTCCACAATCACCTCCATCGTGACCTCCAAACGCATGTCCATCGCAGTCATTACCCGTTAAATGATTGGAGAGTGTGAGGGCCCAGTCGAAGCCCTCCTCATTCTGGTCATCGTTGTCGCCGTCATGACTATCATTATCCCAATTATGAAATCCGAGAGCCTTTCTCTCTAAGCGTTTATGCGGTGGAATGGGTGGAGCGCCTCCACTGGCATTCATACAAACTTCGAAACATAATATGCAACAAAAACAAAGACATGGATCCGAATGTTCAGAACTTTGGCCACAAAAAGGGTTTTTGTGATAACCATTCCAATCATGAAATCAAATAATAATTCCAATAATTTGTTAGTTTTTGTTTGATTTGAAGTTTACTTTCTTGGCATTAATTTTGTCCCCCATTAGAGCTAATGGTATGACAATAACTTACATTTGCTCTCAAAACGACCATGCACAATTGCACAGATAACATCATGTTGTAAATTACTGAACGTTTTGTTTGTCATATCATTTGTGGCAAAATTAATGCCAAAATAGTGTTATTTTTAAATTAATTGTTTGGACAAATACTTAGGTCTTAGTCCGAGAAGAGCCAACTCTTCAGTTGAGGTCAGTTTTTGTTTTTGTTGAGTTTCACCCGTTTTTGGTTGTGTTTCGATCACTATTTGTTCATTTTCTTCACTATTTGTTATGTTTTGGTTATTCTCGATATTATTTGTCGACATTTTAAAAGAATTTATTATTAAATGACATATGAATTGAATGAATCGCTTCTTCTTATGTTAAGACATTTGTTTCACTGATTTTATGATCAAAAACTTAATGTAAACAAAACTTTTGATTACTTCTGGTTGTAGTCATGACAACACATACCAGTAAATAGCCTTTCAATTATATCTACTCCCAGTAATACCATTCCCTTCATATGAATGCTGTCCCATTTCTCTTTAAATTTAATTATTTTTAAATGAGTTTTTATAAAAAATGAATTGATTTAAGTCTTTTCAGTCAATAAAAGTGATTTTTCAAAGGAATAGAAAAACAGAGCTTTTATTTCATATCGATTTTCTCATTGATGAAATTACTTTGAAGCTTAATATTTGCCACCAATTAAGCATGGTCACATGTCAAATACCTTAATTATCCAAATTATTTTAATACCGTTTTCTCTAAATCAGGGTTCTACAACCCCCTTTTCAGGGCAAATTTTGAAAATACCCCCTTCCCCCCTTTGTCGAGGAAAAATTTAAAATTAAAGGTAAATCCCCTCCCGCTGCCAAACTAAGGAAGGCAGGAAATTTCGTCGAGCCAAGCGAGGCGGCAATTTTTGGGTTTCCTAATAATATCTTGGATTCCCCCCCCCCCCCCCAAATTGGGGTTTTCCCCCAAAAAACCGATCGAACCCTGCTTTTAATAATATCGTTAAATGTTTTATAATATTTAATAAATATCATTGAGTCATATTCCATGCTCAAAAGTGACCATGATTCTGTGTAATTTTTAATAAATGATAATTATTTAAACAAGGTATGAACGCCAATATTAATTAAGGTTCAGAAAAAATATTGGGGTTTTTATTTTGTGCTGTCTTTAAGTTTTGGTCATAAATGTGACCATTAATTATGTAATGAATTTGAATTTGACCTCACCTTGCTTATAAACTATTTTGAGCATATATTAAATGAAGTGCTAATTATAAGCGGTTGTCATCAATGGTCTAAAATTATTACAATTTAATTAACTGTTTTTATTGATTTTTATTAAGCTTTTAAAGTGAATAACGAGTGCTCTCTATTCTAATGATTAAGAATAATTCAGAATTTCTAATCTGTTCTTAATCTAACTTTTTTTTACAAAGATACGCCAGCTTTGTGAACATGCCCTTACTACTTTTTATACTTCTTATTAATTTTCACAACTTATAACTCGTTTTGAGTTTTTAGAGCTAATATATTATGCATTAAAACAACATTTACTCTATTAAATCGTAAATAAAAAAGTGTTAATCATTTTCTTTTAATTCACTACAAATAGTTTTAATATCATGTATTGGGAAAAATGCTAAATTTTTGCAAAATTTAACTTTTGGCTATTTGAGTGATTCGATTTATCAAGGGTTGAAATTTACAAATTCACAAACGGGATGACCAAGTGTCAATCAAAATCCCTGTCGTTGAAAACTTTAAATCCCCCTAAGATCGAAAGACCAAAAAATAGGGTAATCCTTCTAAATTGTAAAAACTGGATGAATTTGTGTGCCACTCCCCCCTTCCCCCTCCTAAAATTTTGGTAAACTTGCTTATTCCTACTTTGAAATTAAACTCAATTTTGATTAGAATTTTAAAGAAATAATTTTATTTAAAAACTTAGTGATAAAACATTTAAAATAAAATTATTTGATTAAATTTGTCTTTCATTTTGTGATAGTTTTATCATTTTTGTACGAAGTATTCACTGAATAACTATTTTCAAAAAATCGCGTCTGATTTGGGGGTAAATACTTTTCAAAGAGTGCTTTAAATCCTTTAAATACCAAAAGAGTTAGGATTCCAATAATAAAACCTATAGTTAAGAATAAAACACTTCCGCTTTCTGGGCAGTGCTTTTCCTCTACTTTTTCATCCTTTTCCTTCATTGAATATAACGTTTGACCAGATATTTGACACTCTTTATGCCAATCAGTTGGTATGAATTGTGTGATGCTTTCGACGAATGCATTTAATTGACATTTGCTTTCTGTTCGGTTATCTAATCGACAACTCTTTAGCTCTAATTCCTTGTAATTCAGAACTGGAGTTACATTTGCATAAACCAAATAAACGAAATGCTGTCCATTGATTCGGTGTAATTCGAAAAGTAATGCCGATCCATATGATGGCGGAATACCAGAATATAAGCCCAGAGCTTGTAATATAGTTGTGAGGAGAGTGTCGTGTGTGGCATAAGAGTAGACTTTCTTCATGTGATTCTCTCCTTTGACCATATTTTTCATATTAGTCGTCAACTCTTGTAATATAAGTCCTGCTCTCAATCTTTGAACTTTCTTTGAAGACCAGTCAAATTTAAAGGCATTGTCTTCAAATTGCTTAAGTCTATTGAGAGTGTCGTTACCCAAATCATTGATCCATTTGGGCACAGGTTTGGGCACATCGAAAGTTATCTCTGCTTTGATGGTGTCATACAAATAGTCTAATTGTCGTAATGTTGTATACTTTTCACCCGTTTTTTCTTCAATTTTTCGAATGAATTCCTTCTGTGAATCCATGAATTGAGTCACTTCTTTAGACCGCATCACCTCTTCATAGGCGGCATCAGCTGCAGGACAGTTAGAATTGGGTACTAAGAGCCCATCCGATGATTTAACTACTGTCTGAATGGCAATTGGCTGCCAGAAGTGTGACACTACATCACTACTCCAAATCCATCTGTCCTTTGGTGGGTATAGACCAGTGACCAGAGCAGAGGCACTCTCAATGCATCGGTCAGACGCTGAACTTCTCAAATAAATATTTTTCGGTGAATCTCCTAAATAATTGCCATATCTTTTGCGCAATTGTCGTCCAAATTCATACATACGATGTTTACCTCTGGGTGTGAGTTCTCCCAACCCGTCCAACCATTTGTCCTCACCTTTATACGGGTCGTTTTGATAAAAACTAATAGGAGTTCTATCCGCATGTCTGTGCACTATCTGTAGTAATACAAGAGTTGAGTTGTCCTCAAGTCTCACACATTCTACAAAAAATAATAAAAATAAAAATTTTAAGGAATTCATTCTTTTGTGTGACTTTCTCTTTAGTAAAATTCTTCTTTAATAAATATACTGCCAATGAATGTGCCAATGGATGTGCTCTGAGTCGGAAGAGTCAGATGTTTTAATTGTTAGATAAGATTTCAATTTAATATAAAATCCTGGTATTAATCAAACCTTGGAACTCGATATAAACTCATAGATTGTATTACAAAACCATTTAATTGTTTCATATTCCAATTTTTTTCTATTTTGAGAGGGATGGCCAAGGGTTGGAAATAGCCAAAATTACCCCTGTCGTCGAATATTTTAAATATCCCCTTCCCCCTGTCGCGGGTGTTTAACAATACATCTATGGATAGATATTAGATCAGTGGAGAAATTTTGGTATCAGGGTGGGGAATCCTTCTCTACGAGCTTTGCCATCGTAGAGAGGAAGTAATGAAATCAATTTAATAAACATTAATAGCATTTTGGGCTAAGTTTGGAAATGAATTTATTAATGTATTGATCTGTAATCGAAATGTTATCTAATTAACAAAATGCTCGACAACTCATAAATTAATATTCAATGCTATCATTGCTTAAAATCGCTGATCAAAAGAAAAAGTGAATAATTCTTAGTCTTTCAGTTAAAGACATCATTAAAACATAGCTTTAAGTAAATGACTTCAAATAGTTTTTATCATTGAATACATTATCTAATAAGTTATTACTATAGTTTTAGATATTTACCCCCCCCCCCCAGCATGGATTATACCAAATTATAGCTTTCCATCTGAGAATCGAATTTCACTTGGTACATTAAGGTCTAAAAATTTCGAGAAAAAAGGACTTAAGCTGGAGATACGGGCAAGTTCTTTAACATGTTGACATGTTTAATGCAAAATAATGAAGATCTAGATATTCAAAACAAACCAAATTTTTTTAATTACATTAATTTATGAAAGATTTTAATGTGTAAAAGTTGTTCTCAGTTTTAATCTTTATGAGTGAAACAACGAAAAAGAGGGGAAAAGTGAGTTCAGTGCCAATCGATGGCTCAAAATAAGAGAAATCATTAGTTATTTATATGATTAGATTTTGTGTCACAATTAGAACTTATATCAATTTAGAACTATCCCCACCCGATAGGCACTCCAATGTATATTTTATGTTTCTTATCGATACCTATAAAATGCGTTAAACATTCTAAGGATTGACTTAAACTTCATTCATTTGATCTGATCTTCATCTGCACTGAACTCTCTTTATATTCATTTTAAGATTTTTAATCGCAAAGAAATGTCTGTTTATTTCAAGTACTTTGTGTTTGTCTTAAGTTTCCATTACTGTTGCGGTGCTTCCAATTTGGTTCCGACCACAATAAGATCGCCGCCAATAAGATATCAAATGAGTAAGAATTTTATAAATGTTGAAAATTTGAGTACCAGTGCCGCACACTATCCTGTGTATACCTTACCATTGGGTATAGTTCCTCGCCCTGGAGAACTCCATTATTCTGCAACAGTAGAACAGTCTTCTGTATATATGCCAAGAGGTATGATTTGTTAATATAAAACTATCACTAATTTAATTTTGAAAATATTGTGATTATATTAAGATTTAATTAATTTAATTTAATTTAATTAAATCTGAATCTGATAGGAGGGCGAGTCATGAAGAATATGGCTAATCATCAAACTATAGCTCAAAAGCAGAGAACAATACAGAAGTCAGAAAATAAGGAGAGACGAGGTTTGGATCAACCGACACAACCATTGAAAGTCTTAAAAGTGTTATATATTACAAACCAATCAAATCGAAGAGAACCTGTGCCGACACAGACAAAGCCAATGATTCTTAAGGTGCAAACAATGATCACGATATTACCTGGAATATATTTATATCCTTTGGTAAATACAAAAGTCTTAAACACAAATAAAAAAGTTGTGTTCAACACAACGGCCACCACTGCCAGAGTTCATATTATTCGCTTAAATTATCCACAATTTTCGCCCGAATTCCCCGAAGATTTGCTTCGAATCGAACCTTTGACTCAACACTCATTGCAAACCAATCGACAAACATATGTCACTAAAAGACAATTCTATGGCGAAAGTAAACAGGATTTTAGATATTCGACACAAACTGCAGAAGTATTACAGAAATCATTGCCAACAGAAATAATCGAGGAAACGACCCCAGTGTCAACTGCAGCAGAAAACCCCAGGACTTGTGTGATAAGCGAGAAGTTCAAAGAAGGAACCACCTATTTGTATAGCAATGGTAAACTAACTTCTTTTGACACACAACTCAATTACCAGACACAGGGTTACAACTCATTAGTAGAGAAATCACATATCAAACCATATAGTAAGGAGTCATTCGATGATCCCATTGATAAGAGTAAAAGTCTCGAATTAAAATCACTTTTACAAAAATTCATCCAACAGTTGGATCTCTTGAAAATTATTGCCACAAAAGAGCTGCAAAAACTAATAGTGAAATATTCCTCTGAATCTGACGGTAAAGTAACGGCTCAGTCAGTGGTCGATCTATCGGTGTCTAAAACTGATATCACTTTTGATGATAATCAGAGTGAGAGAAGTTTTGAACACAATTTATCCAATACTCAAACAAATCCACACAAAAGCACTAATGAGAGGAATGGAAGGTATGAACAAAAAAATAACTCAAAGCAATATAACAAACCTGGAGCTTTGGTAAATATGCCTGGTAACTTCAAACGTATTTGCTCCCATGATCCAAATATTAACAGATGTAATTCAAAGCCATTACTTCTTTTAACCGCCAATTCTGGGCAAAATTCTCGTCATTACTCTAAACACAATTCCAGTTCTAAAAAAGAAAACATTAAAGCATTTGTTTCTGATATCACCTTAAGTTTCAATTAACTTTTTGTGTCGTTTTTTTGTACTTTTGTTGTCTATTATGACTTTGTGTTCACATATCATATATCTATACCTCTGATCTTCAACACTAGCGACTGGTTAATAATCAATTGGTTATCTCTAATTATAATTACCTTGAAATCTAAAACTTTCATCTTTTATGTATTCTTTTAAATCTGTTTTCATGTAATATAATGAAATTATAACTAATCTAACAAATGTGAAAACATTTAATTACTAATTATTTGTGAATTGTTTTACTTTTGATAAAATTTAGAAATCTATATAAAGAAGAAGAAGAAGAAGAAAAAGAAAATTGGGAGATTTAAGAAGTAATTGGACGAAACAATATTACAATTTGAACCACCATTACTAGTTAGTTCATAACTTGCATAGTTCTTACACGATATAAATCCGTGTTTTGATAGAAAATTTTCAAATTCAGAATAAATTCTATTTTTTGGGTGAACGAGGATATTACATAACTCAAAACAAAAGGTTAAAATCCTTTTTAGAATATCATATGAAAAATGTATACCAAGTCTAAGTAAAACTTTCAAATTAAAAGTATTAATCAATTGATTTGTCATTTTCCTATAAATTGGTCTTAAATATGAACTTTTATCGGGTTTACATCAGCCGTCAATTTATTGATTAATTTTAAAAATAGTGCTATAATTCCAATAATTCGATAGCTTTTCATATTTTTCATTGAATTAAAAATATTTAATAAATATATGTATTAAAGAGTAAAATAAAGAGCAAGAACAAATTTTTGATTTTGTTAACAAAAAAGTCAATATCAAAAATCCTTTAGGCATTGCTTTAGGTTAATCATGGTTTTTGTTCATTTGGAGTTATACATTGTATCAAATCTTTAACTAAAGTGACAGAAATGGTATATATTTTAAAATAGTCTTAAAAAAATATTATAATTGTGTTTTATTTATGTAAATGATTGGTTATGGACCATGACTGTTAGGTCATGGCTAAACAATGGCCCAGGTTGTATAAATATGGTCAGGTATATGCTCTACATTCTAGCCTATTCTGAGAATAGTTAATCTAAAGATAATACACTTAAATAAAAGAGTT
>JAQIWF010001728.1:0-11003 GCA_034694965.1 Ceratozetes gracilis | reverse complement strand
TATTAAAATAAACTTGACAAGTAAAGATTAATATTTCAATTTTGAAAGATTATTGATTAAAGTTTTAAAAGCAATCTTTCATTTTCTAATCTTTCTTTCCGATTTTTGAATGACCAGTTTCGGTCTTTACCATGGTCATTTGCCGATAAAATTAACCCTATCTTGTTCAGTTTTAAGAGCAGAAAATGATCATGTTTAATTAAATAGCATTTGACCTCCAGCCGTTCAAAATGTTTACTACTTAATTAATGAAAATTGTATAAACAATGAACATTCGATACTTATAATTATAAATAATCATGTTCAATCAAGTAATGAAAAGGACAAGATTTGTTGTCTCTATTCTAAAATAGCTTGTGGTTAAGCTATAGGCAATGAATTATCCATCTAATTTTACGGATGAAATGTATTTGAGATTAATGTGATTTGATTGACCAAAAAAGGATTCGATAAATTCAATTCTGGGAGAATTATATCAAAATATCTTAACTAATCTATAGTTAGAATTTTGTCCACAAATGACTCATTTATATTCACTTAATCTTATTTAATGAGTCTTTTCGACTAAACTTTTCTCAGACATAACCCAATAAATACTTAATTCCTTTTAATGACAACTCTTTAAACGGATTAAAAACAAATTATATAAACGCTTTGATTTGCTTTTAAATTAACTCAATATTAATGCCTTTTGATTACTAATTAATCAAGTAATTGACATTTCAGGAAATGAACTTACCTAGCTCATTAAAGTAGCTCAGATATTAAATCGAATCTATTATTCCCTTTTCAATGACTTATATATCTTAAGTTTCTCTGAACATAATTTTTAAATTTAGAACTTAGCAATTATAATTTTGAGTGAGTTGGACCACCATCAAGCTTATTTTTTCTCACCTCTTCATCAATAGAAGCGCAAAACAAAATCATACGAAATGACTGTTAGATATGATTAAATGTATTTCGGGATATCTTTCAAAGTGAAGCACATCTCATGGCAATGAACTATCAATCCATGCAATACTTGAATAGATTCGTTCCAATCATAAATAAGGCAAAAAATGTTCCGATATTCAGGTGTAGGAGAGAAGTGACTGTTCTGTCATTTATATTACGATCCTCTTTGTTGAGAATTATATTTAGTCATTTAATAGTTGTTGACCCATATCCCTATCCCTATCATATCCCCACCATATCCCTAACAAATGCCAAGCATTACCACCCTTTCCGATATCATTGAGTTCATCTCTGGTTAGCTGACAATTATTTGGAAAAACTATTATATGTCTAACCATTAATTTAATGAATGACTTTACCGTTACTTATATTTGTTGTTCTGTTGGATAATTCATAGTCTTATCGCTAAACTTATCTATAAATCAATTTCTAAATTGAAGGTTAGATTCAAATTAAGCGAACAAAACAATTGTTTGAATTAATAATACTTTAATTTTTTTTCGTTATATTAGAAAATGATTTACTGTCGACTCACTAACTCTTTGTACAGTTTTATTCACTTATTGTTGAAAGAAAAAATGATTAAATATGGATCAGAGAAAAATATAATAACAATCATAAGACACAGATACCAGTGCTCTGAAAATTATTCTGAGCTCTTACTGTAATATTCTTCCATTTTATACATTTTTTTATTATAAGTTATTCGACGAATTAAATCGATAACGAAATACAATCGCTATTATTGTTATGAAATACAATTAAATTTCAGACATTTTTAGAGTTTTGAAGCGAAAAATCAAATCATGAATTGGAAAAACTAGAAAAAGGTTTAATCATTTAATGAGGAGTTGCAGTGATTCCTGAATTCACATAAAATTATAGATTCCTTTGAAGCGAAAAAATTACTGAAATTCAGTGCTTTAAATGTGTGAAACACTTTGTATTAAATTAAGGCAGAAATGAGTGAACTTTTCAATAGTTCACATCAATGAGAACTTCTTTGATGTATTGATACCAAAATTCACTCATTTATTGATTTGACCAAAATTTGTTCACAAAAAGCTATATTTGTTGAAAGTTCTCAAAATTATATAAATAGGTTAACCATAAGCGTAGGTCTGTCTCGAGTGTTAGGATCGGAACTAAATGCTAATTATAGCATGAATTTGACTCAAATAAAAGTTATATTAACTGATATATACCTCTATATCAGTACTGTTTACATAATATTACTAAAGCCGTGTATTTGGGACACACGCCTCGAACTGTAAGCTCTCGAACTGGACTTCTCTCCACACGATTTGCATTATATGCTGTGCCATAGCCCTAAAGTAAAACGAGATAATAGTTATAACATCGATATAATGTTCTATCAGACAATTTAGCGGTCATTTAAAACAATTAATTGTATTTTAGGTGACATTTCGTCGATCGAGACATCGATTGTAAATCAGACACAATTCACGCCATTATCCGAAGCGTTGTGTAAATGCATTAATGAGTTGAATATACGTCACATCACCGCTACTTTCGATCTGATAGTGAAACGCTTGCAAATAGAGTTCCCAAATATGGAACTGCCCTCAGAACACATTTTGAAGAACTCATTAAAAACTTTAGTTCAGAATAAAAAGCTTTATTACGACAATCAAAAGAATTGCTTTACAGCACCGGTCTATCACTACAAGTTAGACAACTCCCTCGAAGAGTTAGAAACCCTATCATTTAGAGAACAGAATCTATTGACTGGTGAAGAAGCCTTCACTCGATTACATGGAAAGAGCATTAAAGTCGATTCCGATGACGAAATTGAGGAGAGCTCTATCAGTAAGAAGTCGTGGGCCGGACAGACAGATATCGATTGCCTTAGAAAGAGAAACTCCTTGGCCTCCACCGGAAACTCGTCTACTTTTACCCATAAAACTCATAACTATTCGGATAATAGTAGACAAACGCCGTCCAACTCTGCACTCAGAAGGAGTTCCTCATTGAGATTAGAATCAAATAAAATGAATAACTCTAATGATGGCAGACATTCCTCTTTCAAAAGGAGCAGGTCTTTTAAAATGCACCGAAAAAAGCACGAGATCTTCGAACCACAAGAATCGAGTACTTCTACTTCGGAATCGACTTCAGAGAACTGCAACAATTGTAAAGTGGATCCAATTAGGAGTAAGTCTTTGTTTCAACTCTTCTTTTTCTTCTTATTATTGCTCTAATTTTTGTCAGAATATTAATGAATGTAAAAATTTGTTGCTTTTGCAGAGCAATCAGTTTTAAGCAAATTCTTGAGACTTAGAACTTCTGGGAACTCATTGAAGTCGAAGTCATCTCAGGCGAAATCAGCGCACTTTTCGTCCCAATTTCCAGAGATTAATAGCGCTGTCATTGCCTTTAATCAAGAAATGCAAACCAAATCTATCGGCACTCAGACAGTGAAGTGTGGACCTGAAGACTATACAACAGTTATCATAAAACAGGCCTCAAGACATGCGTTGGCAAAAAGTGGTTCCCACAGAACCAATAATAATGATACCGACCATAAGAATAGGTGCCGTTGTTTTGATCGCGAATCTAATGATAAGCACTCCAAACACAATAAGTCTTCAAATAAACACAAATATGGAAATAAATTAGAGCTGACGGCCCCTCCCGTTACTCATATCTCTCCGATCGCAACCATTCCTATAAGTATTCCTATAAATGAATGCATTTTATGTAATGAAGAAAATCAGAAAATGTATTCAAACGGACACGACTTCACTAATAATAACAATAATTATTGGTCTAAACCTAATCACCAGTTCTTCCGACAAATTAATGGATCGCATAATTATGATTATACTATGAAACAGAATGGATTCGGTCATAATTTAGTCAATCAAAGGACTGGCGGTTTACCGCTTTATCTGAGAAACACTTGTAAAGAGCAGAGAACAGATGAGTTGCCTCAGGATAAGGTTGAGTCCCATCACAGCCATCAAAGCTCTCAAACGGCCAAAAGTGTTACGAGTCCTCAACCAACTCGTCTGAACAACTCTACGAATCATATTGAAAGGGCTAACCCTAACCCTAACCCTAACAAAACACAATTATTCAATACATCGGTTAACTCACATAAAGCCTCTCAAAACAGATTCACAGAAAACCTCTCATCACTTAACAACCAATCAATTGCTTCGAATGATAACATCAATAATAATAATAACAGTTTATATGTCGACAGTTCAGTAAACGTTAAGATCGAAATCGGATCGACCGCTACCACCAAAATAGATGAGACCAGTGCTGAGAAATGCAATCAAAAGCTCAATGATTGCATACGAAGTCTGAATCAAACCAATACTAAAATCTCGGCTAATATTCACTCTTCGAACTCAATTACAAGAATTGAGGATCAGATGGATTCCCAAAGCAATGCTAAGCAGCCGATCCTAACTTCTGCTACGACTGTCACAACTTCTATGTCTGTCCCGAATGGCTATCAAAACAATTATAGCAATACTAATGGGTATAACAAAAACACAGATTGGGTTCAATTGCCTACAGATGTGACAAATGGTGTCAAAAGTCTTAAGATATGTAATGAAGACAACGAGAGAAGCAATTTGACGAACAAACAAAACAATCTGTTGAGTGAAATCAAAATCAATTCAATGCCTCACTTGAGTCCAATCCGGCAGAAAGTAGCCAAAGCTAAGGCAGAATTCTTCAACTCTACCGGTCCTCAGACAGCACTGGTCACTAACCTCTTAATTGAAAAATAGACAAAAACTTGAGTTCGCATCTGAAAAGTAATTCAGACGAAAGTCAAGTTCTCATGCAATGTGTCTGCTCTGAGACAATGAGCTAAGACTCAGACCTCTTTCTGAACACACTTTACATTCAATTCTTTATATGAATAACAAAAAATTCTTCGCTCTTTCGTTACTGAAAGATATGTTTCGAATGAATTCTTATTTCTTTGCTTTTTCTTCACAACTCTAATGAATAGAAAACTTTTTATTTATAGAAATCCAGAAATTAATTCTTAATTCGTGTCTCTCTTCGTGTAAATCAAATGTCTAACAAAAGTGCCAAAAATGTATTTATTTGTTTTTAAGTTTGAATCCTAACAATAGACTAAAATTATATTTTATTGTATATTCAGATAATTATAGAGAAAAGTATATATTTTTGTATATGTTTTCCGTTTATTCACGTATTTATCCAATGAATAAACGAATATTAATGTAATTAAATGTTGTATTTATTTGTGTAATAAATAATATTTTAGATAATTATTTCATTAATTGTTTGATAAATTTGATGCAAAATCTGATATATAATCAAATTTAATCATTTTGACAGCGATTCACAAATGGATGGATTGAGTGCTGTGCCGACAAAAGTGAATTAATGTTGAATTACTCGCCAAAAGGGATGATAATGATTCGGGTGATTCAATAGAGGGGCAAAAATAAAAGTCTGCAAAATTCCTTTTCTTACGCTATTCTTAATGGGTTTCGACTCAAACAAAGGCCATCCACTGATGCCATAAACAAACTTAAGATAAGACAATAATTCGAGTCATTCTTATATGACATCGTTTTTTGAATTGAGAATATTATTTGAGGAAAAATGAATCTAAAAAATGAGAGATAACTAAAAAAAGGTATTTCTATGTTAATGGAACGCAAATCAGGACTGACTCGAAACCAAAGCATCAATAAATGTGATGTCTTTCAGCAAAAATGCTTAAATTTATGCCCAAAACTTGACTTTTAATTTTATGCTTTTGGGAAAAGACTTAAATTAAAAAAAACTGAAATTACAAAAAGAAAAATTTTCAACACATTATTAACTATTTTCGACCCAAATTAATATTAGAGCTATTTTTCAATACATTTTCCCTCATATACTCCTCCCTTACAGACAACTGGCGTTTGAATTAATAAAATGTAGAAAAACAGGATTTTCTTGAAAAATAAACATAAAATTCTTGTTTTAAAAAGTATTTTGACGACTATTTTATGACTATTTTCTAAATTATATTTAATTTTAATATTTTCTGCTCCAAAGAGAAACTCGTTTAGCGATAACTCATAAAACTTTCTCTTTTTATCTCTATTTTGGTTGAGAGCTAACAATAAATGGAAAGACATTAGAATAGGAGTGAAATAAGTCCTTCATTAGTCCCATCTGTTCGCTCAGTACTGATGTTTGATGAGAACTGCTATACAATAGCGAAGACGTCAAATGAGTTGTACTGAGGATTATGTAATGCACACAAAAATGCATTTAAATGAAATGTATTGAAAAACTGGTCACTCCTCACACGTAATGTTATGTTAAAGAAGTCACTCCACTGCTATCCACTTCTATTAATGGCTGAGTTCTGGAACTTATTCCAGAGTTTAAACATTCCTTAGTATCGCAAACAACAACAGTAATGGATGCAAATCCAACACATTTAGAACCTTCTCACTCATCCAAGACAAGAGCTGTCACCAGGGATGTGACCAGGGATGTGAACAGGGATGTGAACAGGGACAGTATTTATTCCTATTACTTACCCCTAAACGGATGTATCAGTTATTATGCTTTTTCTCTTCACTGTTCACTTCCGGGAGGACTCATTCGGTAAGTAATTAATTTGCGATAAAATTCTTGCAAAAATTCCTCAAATGATTGGCTTTTTTATTGGTTTTATTAGAGTTATGCCAAACATGGGTTTAAGAGCTATTAATTGCCTTCTTTTTAACTCCCATTTGGGAATCGGTTTATATCTATATTCGAGTCGTCATATGAGAGGAATGCCTGTCTATCACAGAATTATGTTCAGTGCTTTCGGTTCTGTTATATTCAACTTCGGTTCCATTTTATTCTGTGTCACAACTAAAGCCTTATTACCGGACAACACATGGATTAGAGTTATATTTTCGTTATTCACTTCTTATGGCTTCTTAACCATCGCTAAGGAATATATCGAACGAATAAATAAAATGATATAAATTTAATTCAACTTTTTATCGCAAACATTATTTTTAAATAAATTTTTAGGAAAGGGTTGAGTGGTATTGAGTTTAGCGATATAGACCTGGACTACTATATGCCTGGGAAACCACCCTCTTTCGCGCTCGCCATTAGTTTTCAGTTTTTCCCCATAAAGCCAATGCTTTTTCCAACGCGTCACTAGAATATCGTCGCCGGCAGTGATGGCAATCCGGGGCTCATCACTGATTGGAAACGAAAGACAGACCCGAAAGCCGTGAGAAAATAGTGGAAACCAATGGCCACTATAGTCTTGAATCGCCCTATAAGTGGCCGCTCGGCTCCTCTTTTCGTCCTTTTGTATGAGTTGTTCGACCTTTTGGGCGATAATTAGGATATAAATGAATATAAATTAGTGTCAAATATATGGAAACTAATTGAGAGAATCAACTCATTAGTGATTAATAGCTGACAATGAGTTTAAATAATCGTTAATCAAATGGTTATCCCTTACGGTAAGAGTATAGTTATTGCAGCCCTCGATTACGGGCCAAATGATGCCATTGTCTGTGGGCTCAAAGAGAACTTGTTTTACATTATTCCAGAGCCCGATATTATATGGAAAGACGAAACTGTGCTCTCGTTTTCTACTGTGGGCTTTGGTTGTAATCCATTCCTCAATACTGGTCTCATTGCGAACTAATATTTTAATCTAAAAATCCATTTAAAAGCAATTTATTAAAAGAAATGTCAAACAAACACTTAAATAGAGTACTTGAATAATAAGTAGTCCTCCGACGGCTATAATCACTCCGATTGAGAGACCGATTGAAAAAACGCCGAATAGTAATGAAGTCATCGATAGGTAGACTAAGCGGTCGGGTCTGTCATTATATAAGTACCAGTTCTGCAATCAATTCAATACATTTATCAAATCAATACTAAAAATAAATAAAACATTAATTACAGTCATTTGATTCAAATAAATATATCGATAAATAATAATAAATAATAATTAACTCATTTCTTATATAACTCTAAACCAGTTCTCAATAAACGAGTTCTCAAATCAATATTCAATTCATTATAAAACTAATCAAATATTAGATCACTTATTAAGTGATTAGAAGATTATCTTTGAATAGATGGATACCAACCGCATAAAAGGCTCGATATAAGCCCATAATCAACAAAATTAACGAATGAATTGATCCCAAGACAGCACTGAATAAGAAGACTGTGAAATAGCATTGATTTCGATAACCGGAACAGTTATTGATCCAGGGACAATGGTGGTCCATCTTTAACACACAACGTTGACATCGGCGGCAATGGTGGGCCCGCGGAGGTTTATATCCATTACATTGACCACAAAACTGAAGATATTTAGAGTGATCAAGGTCTATTGGGTGCCATTCTTTGGCTACAAAACCGGGTCCGATAAAAACAGCACTGAAGAAGTTGTAGAGAACCACTGCTATTGACGAGTAATACCACAGATAGTTAATGACAGTGAAGAAGGAATCGGAGAAATAAAGCCATTGAGAGGTGAGATAAAGTGTGGTAAAAGTGATACACTTTATAATCGAGAGCGCAATCAATGGCCCGAAATGTATAATTCGGAGCAAATCAGACAACATTTGAAGACTTGAACCAATCAATCGACGGTTCAAATGTGACTTTTGCCACAAAAAGATCAAATAAACTATTTATTCATACTTTGAATACAAGACTTTTGGATCGATTGGTGTGAAAACAAAACTTAAAAGTCTTTGAAAACATAAACAATGCAATCATTCAAACACAACGTATTGATGCAAATCATGTCATAATTGAATTATCTTTGATTTGAATACTTGAAGACCTAATCAGTGGTTAACTCATTTAAATACAATAAAAATAGTTTCGTTGAAGTAATCAATAATTTATAGTTAATTAAAATGTATCTCAAAAGTGATTGAAAGCATTGATAACGGGTTTTGTGAATAAAGTCATTCATTACTACTGTTTATGACTTTCAATGAATTGATGTTTTGTTTTGTTTTGAATTGAGTTTAATTTGATTGAATTAATGGCAGATTTGTCTACTAAAGAGTCCAAGATTATCGTTAAACCCGTCGGTCAGTATATTCACGACTTTGTGACTCAGTTTTGATTGAAGTGATTGATTGCAGAAAAACAGAGCGATTTGTGTAATGAATTGAACAAATTGAGACAAATTGCAAGACACGACTCAGACCTCAAAAACAATTTAAGTGCTCTTCAAAAAGGTTTTTATCTCTTCTAAACATTAATTATTATTTTAATTAACATTTTTCGTTAATTTATTGATTACTTGTCTTTAAAACAGATTTACATTTGAAACGATTGAAGAATTTGCGGGAATTGTCCGACAAATTAAAAGACGACTCCTGGAAGTACCCAACCGTTCAGACACTTCTTGGCCTTTAAATTATTTTTTCAAAAGTTGTATTTTTCCCAAATTTTAAAGTATTTTATGTTTAACTGATAAGAGATGGCTTCTGAAGGAGAGATAGTTTTAAGTTATTTCGACACTTGTCTCAGGACTTCAGACGTGAATCTACTGAAAGGCCATAAATGGCTTAACGATAATCTGATCGGATTTTGGTTCGATTATCTCGAAAATGATTTATACAAAGACTTCAGTCAATTGATAGCATTCTTGAGCCCAAATGTCGTCCATTTCATCAAATCTGCGGCCAATAAAAGCAATGCTTCAGACGTGACATCAATGCTGTCGACGATGTCTTTGAAAGAAAAGCAATTAATTATTATTCCGATCAATGACTGCAATATAAATAAGTGTGAAATGGGAGGAACTCATTGGTCACTACTGGTCTACACCACAAACAAACAAACTTTTGAACACTACGACTCCCATACGGGAAGTGTTAACCGGACTCATGCCGAACATGTGGTCGACATTCTTTCACCCATAGTATTGGCCGAACAGATGACAGATCCAGACCTGGACTTAATAGAGATGGAGTGCACCCAACAGGACAATAACTACGACTGTGGTATTCACTTGATTTGCAACACCGAAGCTGTTTGTCGAAAGTTGTTTCGCGACGACAACCGACATATCTCTGACATCTGTACCCCAAAAGCTATTTCCAGAGCGAGACGTGATTTACTCGATTTGATTCTCTCTCTGAAGAGACAAATGTCTGAAAAGCAAACCACTTCTTAACTCTGAAGTTATCTCAAACCATAAGTTATTAATAAATGAATAAAAGTTTGAATCACTTTATCTAATATTATAACGGATTGAATGGCACTCAGAATATGTTAAGAATCTTAGCTTTAAATCAATATATTCTGCAATAAATTATTTGTCGTTTAAAAAGTTTATTCAAAATTTCTTAAAGTAAAAGAGAAGATAATGTAAAAGAATGATATGGAGATTATTATTACTAGGTTACATAAATAATATGCATGCTTTTATTTGAAATAGTGATCTAGGTTACAGTTGAATGTGAAACCTTAAGATTTTACACCGTTTCCCACCAAATGTTTATTTGCGAACCACTTTATAATTGATTTGAGGAAAGAGTTATCTATTGAAACATTACTATCGAGTTATGAAACAATGAAAGGATAAAACAGTTATCACATTAGAGGCCCAATAGTCCACACTTTACTACAATTCACTTAATGTCTGAATATATGAATCATAAAATTGTTTTGATTTACGCTATGAATCGGTTTATTCAAAATGTGATAAAAGAATCTCATTTTTTGTTTACTTAGAATTGCCGCTAATTTTCCCATTTATTGATCAAAATTTTAGATTAAATTAACAGTTTTTCTCATAAACTGTTATAAACAAGAATCTGATATTAACAAGGAAGAAGAGCATCAAACTTGGCCAAAAATAAAACAACATTGAAATCATTATTGTGACAGGTTTTCTGTTTATAAGGTTTTTCAAAATTTGTTCTTGTTAAACCAGAATCTATAATATATATATACAGTTTAATCTCGGTTTAGTGCCTCGTATTTAAGAGAATTTCGGTTTAAGAGAGTGATTTTTGCTGCACCGGCAG